>CAUHTR010008145.1:64324-97530 GCA_959609185.1 Schmidtea polychroa | reverse complement strand
TCATTTTATATAAAATACATAAACTCAATTGTATTTTCACTAGCTGAACCTTTTGTATTTTCCTTTAAATTTATCAGCATTAACTTGTCAGTCATGGATAAGGCATCCAGTACCGGATCATTTTTCCAGAACCGGGATTTCGGTACTGAATTTTTTGGTCCCGGGATACCGGTGCCAGCACCGGGACTGAGCGAAATTTCAAAATTTTTACCTAAAATTTAAAAAACTCTCAAGATTAGCTCCACGTTTACCTTCGACTTCGAAAATGGTCAATTCTTTTTTCACAATGTTTGTTACATCTTTCGCTGTTCATGATTTGGAAATTATTTTGGAATTCATTTCCTTATCGACGGCTCTGGCGAGCTTCTCTTGTATGCTCAACTGCGATTCGACTTCTCCTTCAGCTGCCTCACTGTCCGATTCGGATTCAAATGACTCATTGCGATCAAGGGCCTTTTCAGACCAGTAACCATAGAAACAATCGTTGCTTTGTTTAGAAGTTCAAAATTTAGAAGAGTATCCAATTCCAATTCAGCATAATTTTGGTTGACTTTGTGTTAGGTTCGATGGGTAGGTACTCGAACTAACACAGCTGTAAATCTGACTCCAATAGATTTTACTTGTAGAAAGAGTGTAAGTGATTTTATGTAAATAAATAAATAACAAATATGGCTTTAAATATTTATTAAAAGTTTTAAATTTCATTCTCATTTGCCAAAAAAATTATATAGAAATTATCATATTTATTCATATTGTATTGCGCTGGCGTTGATTTATACTCTTTTTAGTGAGCTTGTTATGTAATATACAGCAACTGACCAAAAGAAGAAGAATTTAAAAATAACTCAGGGAATGAAACCGGATTGGCTACGCATTATGCAAATAAAATGAATTAAAAATTGGTACCGAATCCCGGTATTCTGACAATCTTAATCCCGGGATTTCGGTACCAAAAAAAATTCCGGGATTCCCGGGAACCGGGATTGGATGCCTTAGTCATGGATAACTGATTTTCACTATATTCCCAACATCTTTCCAACAGAACCTTGGCCAGACCTCAAGGGATTCATAACCATACCTGATGAGGTTATGTCAATTTTCTCTAAATTGACACACTGCTTTTCAAGTCACATTTATTTCTCTAACTCCAAGTTACACGATTCCAAAACTTTCGTACCATGTCAACATACTAATTTAGCAAAATTGAAAAAGTTTTTCCTATGGACACTCAAATAAGTAATCTCTTCTTTAGAGAGAAGCTATGTAGGTTTACTCCAGCAATTCACCAGTGTACCTGTTACTCCGAGTTAGAAAGTTTAACGGTATAAGCTTCCATTCAGATGATCTTCAACTAAAATTTCACATTATTTTTGTTGTGAATTTCTTGCCCAATTAAAATGGCGACATTGAAACAACTTTTATTTTCAAAAATTTACATCCTTTACCAATTATTTGATCATTTTAATTTCAAATTTATAAGTAGATCGCAATATTTTGTTACTTACTATTTTTCTCAGACATGCTTAGTGCGATATGAAATAAGTCCTAATAAAAATTAAAATTAAAGAGCAATTAAAACAAAAAATAACCCAAAATTTTGCTATGCAAAAATAAAATTAGAAAAAATGAAAAGCGAACGACTTAAAAAGTCTACGACAAGTCAAAACCACCAAAGTCAGTAATTAATTTGAAGAGAGACAACAAATGAAATTAATTTCCCCGCTTCAAGGCAGTCTTCATAATTCAATCACAATTAGACATGTGGAAAATTTATATTTAACTCAGAAATGAATTTTGGCAAATTATTTTATTTATAGGATGGCATAATAATGGAGTACTTACAAATGCTATTAGAAATTTCATTATATTTTTAGACTTTTCTAAAATAGTGTAAGCAGGGGCGTAGTCAGAATTTGTTTATGAGAGGTTTGGATTGAAAAAAACACAAAGTCACACATTATTAAGAGAAGAACAATTTCATCAAAAATGCAATAAAAATGGAAACACGTGCAAGGTACTAGAGGGTACATTAATCTTACACATTTTCCCAAATCCAATCTTCTATAAGCAGAAAAATCTGTACACTTCCCGCTGACTATACGTATACTTACTAGGGGCATACAGTCAAAGTCATTGGGCAAAAGCGAAATACATCCGATTTAATCCACAAACATAATGAAAAATGAGCACACAATTTTGATTTAATTACTTATTGTTGTATTTTCTATGCAACAACATAAAATGTCACGTGAATATTATATCCAAATTGTCTGCTTAAAGGAAATTCAATTTGGAAATTATGTATAATTACGGAGTGGCTTTTGTCACATGGATAAATACATGTCGACCACAAGATTTCTTATCGGATTTCTTGAAATATTCTAACAAGCCTAAATAATTTCCTGGATTGTACTTCGTGATACTATAAAGTTTTATAAGGACAATAAATAAGGGTATTAAAAAGTTTTATTGTTTATCGATTTCCTTCGTCACCGACCTCTTTAAATGATATATAGAGAATTCATCATTTTACTTGATTAGTTTTTAACACCGGGATCTATTCTAATGGTGAGATATGAGCCACACAAACTCCTCCGTGATCGTGCTTGGATTTTAGGTATAAGAAACATTAACGTTCGATTAATTGCTCAGAAAGGTTTTATATAAGTATTCGTTAGAAAATATTTAGGTTTTCAATTGATTCAAAGATTTTCTTTTATAAAAGCTTTGCGATTTGTTCATGTAGCATTATTTAAGTTCATAAAAGTGGTATTCTTTTCACCAATCATAAAAATAAAAGATTTAAAGTAACCTATGAATTATTATATGAAAAAAAACATTTTTTTTCAATTTTGATTTGAAATTTGTGAATTAATCAGTGACACCAGTTGTTGATAAGAATATTTCGATCCGAAAATTAATGTGCAAAATGCTGTGAACATTATTTTAAAATAACTATTAAATAGATTGGATGTTAGATTAAAGGTATGTGGATTGTTTTTTGTGGTTTTCAAATGTATTGAATGGTTAAGTTGGTATATTAAACAAGAATTTTAAAATTCATGAATCGGTTGTGAATTAAATATAATTAAAAAAATTAAATTAAATTAAAAAATTTAAATAATAACAATATTTTTGTAATTTGTTTAACTAGTCTAGAATATCTATAATTTTTCTCTCCTATCGGATGATGACAATCAGACTATCGAAATATATCATAAAAGGGATGGCGATAATATAATAAATTTAAGCTCTAATTAACATGAAATGTTTCATTATTCTCAGAAAATCCATTTTTCTTTATTAGATAATGCCTATTTTATATAATTTAATAAAGATTTTTTTAAAACTATTATATTTTGTTAAATATTAGAAACATGTTTTGAATAAATTAAACTTGTGGATTTAATTTTTGCCTAACTAACTTTTGGAAATTATATGCTTCCAAATAGGAACTTAATTTAATTAATTAATTAAGCTTCAAATAAATATTAAGTTAAAACCTATAAAACAGAATTCATCATATATATTTATTTATTAAAATTTTTTATAAACAATTTAATAATTTTTACCTGCGAAAACAGTAATTATCGCCACATAGCTTTTATATTATTATTTTATATATTATAAATTAAACAATTACAACTTAAAATTGAATTTGTTTAATTATTAAACAATAACATAAATTATACAAACATCTTTAAAACACTTTATTTATTTACCATTAAAACATTTTTGTTACTTACCACACTCACCCGACTGGAACTATGTCAGTTGGAAAACAATTAAAAAATGGAAAATTACAGTTGTAGTACTTAAAACAACATTTCGAAAGTAAACATCTTGATTTCAATCCAAAGTATTCCGGTGATCAAAGAAAACAAAAAAAACCACTCCCAACAAAATGTTTTTAAAAAGACCATTGAAACTTTTATATTATAAAATGATTAAGTATTCGACATTTATTCGACAAGTTCGGCAATATACTCGACATTTATCAAATAAAGTCAACAGACATTAAATTTGTCTAGAAATGAAAGAAATAAACTAAAACTAAACCAATTTAATTTGCAATTTATTGAAAAGGCCGGCATTCACTTTAAAAAATAGAGACGACATTTGGACAATGTATTTAATTGTTTTAAAATTTTCATTGAATTGATTGTTTAAACTAATCAAATTCTGAATAGTTATTATTTTCAGCTTTGGCTTAACAATATAGAATAGTAAATGTAGAAAATAATATTGAGGTCTACCCTATTCGAATAACAAATATGTAGATAAATATCCCTTCAAAAGTCTTTTTGGCAAAATTTTAGCAATTAAAAGTTATTTCTTTTCATTATACATTTTACAAAAAATTTAATATTATTTTAACTCATAATTTAGATTGCCAATGTATTTTGAAATATTTTCAGATAAATTGAATAAATTTAGTTTAAACAAACAAATTTATTATTTTATTTTCTCTGTCACCTTTGAACTGTTTTCTTTTTATTTGATATTTCAATTTTTGTGACTATCAAGATAAATGAAATAATAAATAGATTTAACCGTTAGCAAATAAATTGACGCGTAGTATGTCTCTTCAAAATGACTTCAGCAGCGTAACGGTTAAGCTGTTTATTTTAAAGTAGCTTAATTTTGATTTATAAACAATTTTGGATAATAATTTTTCATTATATATGACTGCAAAACACACAAAAGTTGGCTGCTTGAGCTTATCAATGTTCTCACATTTATTGAAGATTTGATTTATCTTAAAATATCTCTATAAATGAACTTTGCTCTCTTACAAAATACAAGATTCATTTTAACATTTTCTCAATAAAACAGAAAGCGGCGACATTTTTGGGAATAATATACCATTTAAAACAAACATAAAAGTTACCGCAATCACATTGTAGCCCGACATGTAATAATCTTTTTCTCTAAACGTTTAATCTTATATTTTATCTTTATAATCTTTATTTTATAGAGTTGGATATGATTATATAATTGTTTATTCCTATGGAGAATGTCAATGTCTTTTGTTACGAAATCTTTTTAACTGCCCTTTAGACATATAAATATAAAAAAGACATATCAATATAAAGAGTAAGATAATCTCCAACAAAATGAGTTTATTGTTTCATGGGTTTTCAAGTTACATGTGATTTGTCATTACCATAATAACCTACGATTCATTTCCCATTCAAAAGAACGGTACAATATCTTTAAATCTGGCCATTCAGTTTGTCAAACTATTCACAAAAAATGGGTATATGAGTTTTTGTCTGATGTTAAAAAATGTTAATACGTGATGCTTTTGCAGTATACTCAGCAGTATAACTAGGGTTACCAATAGCGTTCTTCGGACTCCTGGGTAACAATAAAATTCTTCGGGCCGGAACAATGGGTTAATTCATATTTACAAATTGGTTTATAGTTTTAATATAAGCCACAAACTAAACATATTATGACCGTGAACGTCAAGAACTTAGGTTCAAGTAGCCTGAGTTCCAAGTTGAGACTGTCGACACCACAAACAGTGCAATCGTCTAGCAGTATATATAATGAACCTTTGAATTTTTTTTAGAATTTTAATTTTTTTTATTATTTACAATGAATTAAATGTATTCTGTAAATGTAAATTGATATGTTTTTTTATTAATCCATCCTCTTTCTACAACAACAGAATTCGTTGTCTCCAAATCAACATCGACGCAAGGCTGGAACGCTAAGTATAACAATAACCTTCTTTTTATGTACATTGACTTTGTAGAACGAAAGTTCATTTTCTTATGGAACAAGTTTCAAAGATGGTTTTTTCTGTCACTAATCAAATCTTTACAACACAGAAATCCAATCAATAAAGTAGCTTTCACTGAATTCATGGAGTATCTTTATTCAAACATTTTAGAGAACTTTAAGCTTACCAACAGCATCCGGAAATCTTTATATAAAATATATTTTAACAACGGAGTGCTTTTAAAGATTTGACTTTTAAAGATTTTACAGATGTTATTGCCTCCTCTATTCAGAGTTTTAACTATGACAGAAACCTTAACATATAGTATGATGTTTCATTTGTGCCATTGAATTTGTAAAGTATAAAATACCTTTGAGGAAACTTTCCTTCATTTATCTTAAGCTTTATAAAAACTCAAATATATAAAAATAATTTAACTACTTCAAGAACAGTAAAACAAATTAATAACAAAGTAAACCTGGTTAAAGTGATACTTAAAAAACGGAACACTTTCCCTTTACATTCTACAAATTCTCACAATAACAAAAAATTAATTTAGTCAACTTAGTAATTAAAAAGATTTACATAATTGTGAATTTTTCTTTTGTAGAATTTCCCTTTTTGCATTTAATGTGAAGCTAATGGAAATAGTCGTGAAAAAAGAAATTGCATCAGATTAAATTTTGTAATAAAAGACATTCTAGGCACCGGACTTTGGTGAATTTGTAGGACGCTAATGAAAAATGGGATATTTACAACAAGGAATTTACAAGGAAAACCCAACAAACTACGAATACAGTCAGCAAATTTAAAGTTTTTATCATTTAATATTTAAAAAAAAACCTTTCATGAAAAATTAATTTTCTAGACGAGAATGAAAGATTACAAGAGGAAATTATGACGCAGGACAAAATGATTTGAGTTTATTTAAAACAATTTATTCCATTTATTAGGACAGCTTATTTTCTAAACTCATTGTCATCTTTATTATTATTAGTATCATTATTATTATTATTATTATTATTATTATTATTATTATTATTATTATTATTATTATTATTATTATTATTATTATTATTATTATTATTATTATTATTATTATTATTATTATTATTATTATTATTATTATTATTATTATTATTATTATTATTATTATTATTATTATTATTATTATTATTTAAAACAATAAAATGATAATTTAAGCCTTTTGCTGCAAATAATGTATTTAATGAAAGAATTTTCGACTATAAGATAGTCCTTGACAAGGACTATCTTCTAGTCGAAAATTCTTTCATTAAATACATTATTTGCAGCAAAAGGCTTAAATTATCATTTTATTGTTTTAAATAATAAATGCTGCTACCAAGAAATCATCATTTTATACTTATTATTATTATTATTATTATTATTATTATTATTATTATTATTATTATTATTATTATTATTATTATTATTATTATTATTATTATTATTATTATTATTATTATTATTATTATTATTATTATTATTATTATTATTATTATTATTATTATTATTATTATTATTATTATCAAAACAAACTAGCACCAAAAAATTATAAATATCGTATAAAGGAAGGAAACTTCAAAAATAAATTTATGATAGAAAAACAAAAACAAAAAAATATCTGATAAAATAATTTACTTCAATTTGTTGCATTCTGAAATCATGATCAGGCTCAATTGTTCGAATGACTTCTAAAATCGCTTGTTTGTCTTTTGGTTTAGGATCACGATTTGATCTGATTTCAGGAATAGAATCACTGCCAGTATTTTCCTGTACTGATCCGAGCCTGGAGAAAAATTTCAATATCAATATTTAAACCAAAAATTAAAATTTGCAAAAATATAAATTGTGATTCTGGATAAATAATTTTGATAAGATATAAAAAAATTTATCACAAATAAAAATAAATCGATAAATTGTTTCAAATTATTTTAATGTTATTTATTTTTTAACTATCTTATTATTAAAATGTTAATAAACTTAATTTATACATTATGCAACTGAGATGAAATCATCTTGGAAACCTTGAAATTCGACCAGGCCAGTTCAGAAACTTCATTATATACATTCATGCTAATATGGAATAAAAATAAAATAAAAATAAAACTCAGACACAACCCTAAATTACAAATGAATTTTGAAGTCCTTATTCATCTGGACTTGATAGGATTTTTATCATTAGTTTTAAAAATATTATTAACGCCGGGATTTATACATTATAATTATCTTATACTTTCTAGTCCTAGATTAATTCAACCAAAATGCCAGGTGATCATTGCAAAATCACGACAAACCAAAAGTGTCAATAAAACTGTTTTTTGGTCATATTTTTTTATTATTATACTCAACAAAATATTTTATTTTTTGTCAAGCAGAAATAATCAGAAATAATAAATAAAGGAAAAATATAAGAGACTTCATCTTATTTTCACCAACAAACAGGTAAGTGGTATGTTTATTCGTGGTTTCAAATGACATGCTAAGGACAAGGAGGAATTGGTAGCACCAAATCCGACCTGCTCAGGGATAACAAATAGTATTTTTTGATCAATGCTAGAACAAAAATACTAAACGTAAATTATAATCCGTTTTACTTAAAAAACCAAATTGACACTTTATGAAAGACAAATTATGAAATGTAAAAGGGATCGTGAGACACATTTTCTATAATTGCTCTGCTAAACTGAAAGCATTGAGACATATACATTACCGAGTCTTGATAATACTATTCAGAGATATGATGAAAAGAGGCTTCAAAGTTGATGTTGAGCAAATATCTATAGGCATTAATACGAAAATGAAACCTGAGTTTACGATTAATAATAAAAGAAATAACAAATTCCATATTTTATATATCAATGTGTCATTTGAGACTAAAACTGTAATCAAACGATGCTGTGTAAATAATATTAAAAATAAAAAGAGTAAAAATAAATTAGAAAAAAAGTAGTAAGAGAGAAACCGACCTAAATACCACAGTAGCTGGCACTCTTTTATCATGATACGGCAACAATAATGAATTATATATATAACCAATATAAAAAATACCCAGTCAACTCAATTTACAATTGACACGTAAAACATATAACTTGTTTCATTTGTTTGTTTATATCAACCATTTGCGTTTATTCGATTTTTAATATGAATTAAATTATTAAACATAAAATTGGTATTAAATTTTGTTTTAAAAATAAAATTAAAAGTATTAATACATAGAAAATGTTAGAAACTCGTTATGGCTATTGAAAATAACAACAAATGAACGGTATTCGCGCTTTGAAAGTGGATATGGATCAGTAAAAGATGAAGCAAGACAAGAAAGACCATCACTATGAAAGACTGATAAAAACATCGTCAAATCAAAGTAATGATCATTAAATATGATTAAAGAATTCATTCTAAAAATCCATAAAGAATTGTGTCAGGCTGAAAATTAATAAACCAACAATTATTTAATAAAATATACCATTGCCCATTTCGATCCATAATTCACATTTTATTTTAACTAATATAGAAAGTAAAATATTATCAAGTTAAAAAAAAATTTAGTTAATCTATTAAAAATAAAATAAAAAGTTTTAATAAATTACTTTTCTAAATAATTTGAGATTTCTTTAAAAAATATTTCGAAATTAAAGTCTGGTTGTTTTGTGAATCCGCGCAATTTTCATTAGCATCAATTTTAACATATTAATAATAATCCTTATCGAGATAAAGCATTAGTAAATTTAGAAACTTTTATATTAAAATATTTTATTATATTTTTGTAAATAATTAATAATAGTTATGATGATGATATGATAATAATAATAATAATAATAATAATAATAATAATAATAATAATAATAATAATAATAATAATAATAATAATAATAATAATAATAATAATAATAATAATAATATTAATAATAATATTAATATTAATAATAATAACAATAACAATAACAATAACAATAATAATAATAATAAGTCAAATTTCACCACTGATTTCTTTTCTATTGTATTTATTAAAAAGCTTGAAGTTGATGAATCAATAAATATATCGATGTTTTAGTCTTCGATGTTTTTAAGTCTTCAAGCTTTTTAATAAATAATAATAATAATTATAATAATAAAAAAATATGGTGATAATTTAAGCCTTTTGCTGCGAATAATGTATTTAATGAAAAAAATTTCAATTAGAAGATAGTCCTTGTCAAGGACTATCTTATAGTCGAAAACTGTTTCATTAAATACATTATTCGCAGCAAAAGCTTAAATTATCATTTTATTGTTTTAAATAATAAATGCTGCTACCAAGAAATCATCACTTTATAATTATAATAATTATAATAATAATAAAGTAATTAAATAAATAATAATAATAATAATAATAATAATAATAATAATAATAATAATAATAATAATAATAATAATAATAATAATAATTTGTACCTTTAACGGTACTTAAGGGATAATATTTGATGGCGGCGTTGAACAATCCGAAAACAATAATTAAATAATAATAATAATAATAATGATAATAATAATAATAATAATAATAATAATAATAATAATAATAATAATAATAAAATAAATAATAATAATAATAAACATATAAACAAATACAAAAGCTGATTGTCAATAAATACAGTAATAAATGAGAGAATTTAACGAATTACTAAATTCAGTTAAAATGAAAAGTAATTTCATAATCAACGACCACTGAAAATTCCATTATGATAATTATTACCCAAAATGACAAAGGCTATTCTGCAATATTTGTTTAATATTCATAAATATTTGAAAAATTTCTAACAAAAATATTGTCCCAAAAATCAAAAATATTAATAAATCTGAAAGTATTGTCAATTAAAAGTTTTCAGTTTTTCCTAATATTGAATAAAATTAATAGATTTTTAAATGTTGCTTGAATAAATACAAAATTGAATAAATGCCGTTCTTTATTATTAATTTAAAAAAAAATTTAAGAGCTCATTTTTTCAATAATACAAGTTTGTACTCCAAAATGGGCAAATAAAAATGAAATGACATCATGACCTAATATGAATATTATCTTTAACCCTTAAATGCCCATAAACCTACATTTGTGCCAACAGAATATCAGCAGTTTCGACATTTTGAAATAATAATTGCCGCATCAGTCATGAATATAATAATCTTTGATAAAATAAAATTAGTTCAACATCGAAAAATAGTTGGCATGGTAATTTTAAAAATTAATAAAGAAATATAACTGGAAAAATATTTGTACCTTTAACGGTACTTAAGGAATAATATTTGATGGCGGCGTTGAACAATCCGAAAACAATAATTAAATTTGATAATAATTTCTATCAGTATCAATCTAAAGACTCTCATTTACTTTAAAGATTCTTTGCTAATTCTTTTAATTCTTTTGTCTTTTTTGATTTTGGCTTACCAAGTGATTTTTATATTATTGAATAAATTCAATGAATGTTTTAGTTTTTAATTTTAAACATTAAATATACATATTATCTGCATGCGACACACGTTCCTTCGATTCTCGATACTTCTTCTTTTGAATCTGCTGAACTCCATTTAAACCATGGACAAATATCGCTTTCTGATTATGCATGTCGTAAAGATATCTTGTAAAAATATCCATAAAGTTGGATGATGGAATTGAAATAAGTGTTGAAGACTATTGTGACTTCAGCTGCTGCCAGGTGTTCATTCAACCAATGCACCAGAAAAATATAAGTATGACAGCAATTCCGGTATAAATTCATGTTTACCATTAAGATCATCGGCGAGAAGGTCGAATGTTTCTACGACAAGCGTAGATCATCCGTATTTTAGCCTAATATATCTCTTATAATATTTTCTTTAAATTTTGGTTCTAATAAACTTACAAAAATTGATTTTAAAACAATTTTCGAGACCACAAAAATAAGCTAATAAAAGATTATGCCTTTGGGAAATTTGTGAAAGGCAAAGTAAATATAATTTAAGAAAAAAAACTATTATAGATAGAATTAAAATTAATATAATTAATTCTGAATCAGGAAATTAGTTTCAGTGTTATTGAATTGATTGCTGAAATTCCTATCAACAAAAGAGAGGACATTGCTTGATTGGGAATCAGCTAGCCTTTATCATTCATTGTTTTCATCAAATCCCAATTATTGAACTTGTATAAATTGTGATTGACACTTTACAAAGACCCAGAAAACCTAAACATTTTTCTCTGGTGATGTAGTCTATCAAAAATGTTGATGTCAAATGTTGATTAGCCATAAGAACATTATTTAATTATAATAATAATAATAATAATAATAATAATAATAATAATAATAATAATAATAATAATAATAATAATAATAATAATAATAATAATAATAATAATACTGCCAAATAAATTTCCCTCATCTTTGTAAAGAAGCTAAGATTTTGAACCAATGAAAAGAAAGAAAAAGAAAAGAAAAGGGAAGATCAAAAAACATTTAAAAATTGAAGCAACTAAATTCCAAGAAATCGAAAAGGACTATTTTTATAATTGAAAATCTTTTCATTTTATTGAATATATACTCCACAGCTTATACTATAATTTAATTGTTTAATAATAATAATAATAATTCCCTAAAACTGTTTTAATTTACCAAAAGTAAATATGCTAGGTAATTTCAACAATGTTAATTCATATTGGCAAACTAATCTTCCATGATTAGCATTATAAATATGTCAATTTCATGTTTGAAATCTTATTAAACAAATAGTAATAATAATAATAATAATAATAATAATAATAATAATAATAATAATAATAATAATAATAATAATAATAATAATAATAATAATAATAATAATAATAATAATAATAATAATAATAATAATAATAATAATAATAATAATAATAATAATAATAATAATAATAATAATAATAATAATAATAATTATAATTATAATAATAATAGTAAGAAGAAGAAGAAGAAGAAGAAGGAGGAGGAGGAAATGATAAAGAAGGTAAAGAAAAAAAAAGCTTCAAAATAAAAAAGGAGAAAGAGAAAGGCAAAATATAAAGCATACGATAAAAGTAACGAGGTAGAGACTTTTGAAAAGTACATGCTTAGAATTTCATGAATTTAAAAATTTAGATAAATGATTTGAACATCTATTTAGGTAAACTATTAAAATGCTACATTTGGCATGAACATGTCACAATGACTATTGTCCTAAAACTAAAAATACTATAAAACATAATACTATTTAAGCTTTATCAGATCCTTTGACACGAAAATTAGGAATCAGACTTTAAAATCACATAATTGGTTTAGTGCATATAATAAATGTTTCCAATATTTTGCTACTAATTATCAATAGCTAAATAATGATATTACACTAAAACCTTAAAAGTCATATATTTATTATTTAATAAAATTACCTAAATTGTTAGATTGTTTCAAAAATATAACTAAAAAATCCCAAAACGTACAGTGAAATAATTCATTAATTCCCTTAAAATATTACACTATAAAAAGCTAATAAAGGTCTACTTGAACAGTTTTGCATAAAGCTATTTACATTTTATTATTTATTCGTGACACATTTACCCCATGATAATTTGAAAATAGAATCAGAGAAAGTTTGCAGTGGGATTATTTACAGAAATTTATTTTTAAAAAATCTTTTGTTTAATATTTAATAAATATTTGTGATTAATAAATATTTGTGACATATTTTAACATATACTAATTAATACAAAATCAATAAATTTCTTAGAATATTATACCAATTTGAATTTACCTTTTCAAAGTAAAAAGAGTGCTGATTAGTTTTTTGCACAATTTTAATGAACTGTCCAATCTTTTCGGTTCTGTTTGAAGGAATCTGGAAAAATATATGATAATAAATTGCAAGATGAAAAATTTAATGTTAAAAAATAAATCGATAATTAATTAAAAAATTATATATAAAAATATAAAATATTCTGAAATCAAATCAAATACATTATCATTAGTTTATTAATATATTTTATTTTAACATATTCAATGTAGTTTTGTTGAAAGCCTGTTGACAACTGAAAGTTTAAAATACTTAAGCGAGAACAGGACAGTCAACAGATATTCTTCGATGAAGATATAAACAATAAATAAAGCGTATATGTTGTTGAAAATTTTCTTTAAGTTGTATAATAGGCAATAAATACCACAGATCACTGATACATATGTATTTAAAATAGAAGAAGATGAGCGATCAAATTCTTTTATTTAAACTCTACTCTTGAAGACGAAAAAGACAATGTGATGAAAATGTGATGTTTAACCGTTTGCGGACGGTAGGCCAGTTGTGCTAGCCTTAAATTGCTTATACGGTTGCGAACGGTAGGCCAGCGATTTTGGCCACGAATTTGGTTCCAGATGTTTAACAATGTATAATGACCAGCTGTGCTGGCCAAACTTCAAAAGAATCATAACACGATATCAAGCATTCGTATACTAAAAAATTTAATGCTAAAAAATGATATATTAATAAATTAATTTCGTCCGCAAACAGTCAAGTATCTTGTAATGATCTTGTAAAATGTCTTAGTTTTTATGTATGTAAATAGTTTTTGACAATTCATATGCTATGCATATATATTAGGGATTGTATACCGGTAAACTGGTAAATTGGCAAAAAATCACTCGGTAAATTAAAAATCCTTGCTAGAAATTTTTATGTGTAAAATATCGTATTTATAAATACCTAAAAGTAAGAGTTACGAGTCCTTTACACGATTTACAAAAAGTTATAATTTTTATAAATAAATTACTTTATATTACATATTTTCTAAGTTAATTTGTTTGTATTTTGTGCAAGTTTTGAAAGCTAAGGTAAGTTTATGCTTTTAAGCTATTATGCTATTACATTTGATATTAACGTGCCACTTATCAAATCGAGTACTCCATGTTCTGCAATATTTGACAGACTTTAATTTGGTTTTTTCGAATCAGGAAAACTACGATATTTTTCATATCACCAATAAAGCAACAATAATCAAAAGTATTGTGGATATACTTTCGATTATTATTGTTGATAGTCAGATTCAGTTAAATCATACTGATTTGGATGCCAGTTTAGAGTCAGATAATAAAAATATTGACACTTCTACAGTTAATGTAGAAAAGCCTATAAAGCAGAAATTATACGATCTGATAAAACTGAAAACAGAATGCCCGAAAAGATCAGTTCCACAACAAAAAACAAAAAAATGGCAATATATTGTGAACAAAGAATTGGAGTACTTCCGCAAAGAGAAAATACGAGGAAAGCATATTCAAATGGTATATGATTATTTGATGACAATTCGTCCAACAAGTGTTGATTCAGAAAGGGATATTCTCGGGCTCTGGGTTTATTTTGTACAAAAATAAGAACAAAATTGGGAGATATCACTTTAAATAATTTAAGTTTTTTGAGGAGCTATTTTTTAAAATATGTTAATAAATAGAAAACTATTAGTTAATAAAGCTATTTCTGTGTCATTATTATTTTTTTACTTTATTTTTATTTGTTTCTAAAATATTATTATAGTTTGTTTAGATTTATAATAATACATTAATATTCATATTTTTCATATTTTTGAAATAAAAATCACTGAAATGGAAATTTAAACTTAGTTTTTATGTCAACTTTATTTTATCTTTTAGAAAAAGAAATTTCCCGGTAATTTCCCGGTAATTACCGGTGATTTTATTTTCATTTACCGATTTACTGGTAAATGAAAAAATCGGTAAATTTACAATCCCTAATATATATGGTAGGCCAAGATGGTGAAAACAGATCTATTAACCAAGTATTTTATTTATTTAATATAAATTAAAAAACATATGTCAATAAATTCCAAACACATTTTAACAACATTAACAAATATATTAGCGTTTGATTAATATAAAATAAAATATATTTCAGTAGTTTTTTTACACGACAATTCTATTTTAGATAAACCGTTTTTCAGATAAATATAAAAAAAGAAATGTATTTATTTAGGTGGGGTATGATGTATTAAAAAATATTTCATTTATTCTGTTATTTCATTTGTATTTAATATAAAAACATAATTTATATAATTGTTTTTACATCGAGAAGAAATTGAAATTGTAACATTGGGACGAATGGCAAGGCGTAAAAAATCAAACATTTGTATGTTGTTTATCAAAAACCTTTAGGCATCAAAAAGCAGCAAAAACAAAAATAATTACAACTAAAAGTATATATGAGAGTACTTTACCAAATGCTAGTCAATCAAATTATGGAATAGAAATATTTTACATAATTTACATTTCTCTAATTTTCATTGCTTTTGAACAAATGTTCTCATCCCGTCTTTTTATTTCACGGTTATATACGCAACAATCTATTTTATATATTATAAGAATAGTTAAAACAATATTCACATAATTAACAAATACATTATATTTTTTGTTTATATGAATTGCAAAATATTACAAGTTCTCATATTTTTTTAATATTACTCATTTAACAAATAAATAAATTTAATAATAATTTCCAGGAGATGTTTTTAAATGCTTACCGCCTTCCCTTGCAACCAACAACGCAGATATTATGTTTACTGAGAGGCTTAGAAACAGGCAAAGATGTCTATCAATTAGATAAATATGCCAATTTTGAAATGAAAAATAATTTGTCATTATTCGGTTGTGAATATTTCTTAAACGTTTTAAATAAATTTTCCATTAATTCTCTAAATATTTTAATTCCAAAAAATTATTTTTAGAAGTTAAAAAAATTAATAAAAAATAATTTAATATTATTTATAATTTAATTTCATTTAATGTTTTAATTGTTCATGACATCAAATCAGCCCATTTTAGGCATAATTTTAATCTAATGCTAGTCTACCAATTTTGTTATATATTTTTATATTTAGATTAATATTATCAGTTAATTTAATAGTTAATTTGAAAACATTTTAAAAATTATAAATTCTTTTAAAAGTTTTAAAAAAACTTTAAACTGTTAATATGATGAAGAATAAATTTACAAAACACATTAATACAATTATAAAGTGATGATTTCTTGGTAGCAGCATTTATTATTTAAAACAATAAAGTGATAATTTAAGTCTTTTGTTGCGAATAATATATTTAATGAAAAAATTTTCGACTAAAAGATAATCCTTGACAAGAACTATCTTATAGTTGAAAATATTTTCATTAAATACATTATTCGCAGCAAAAGGCTTAAATTATCATTTTATTGTATTAATACAAATATTGATTATAAATATAAAATATATAAATATCAATTTTTTTAAAATTGTTATTTTAAAAAATAAATCATTATTTTGAAATTTTATGAAATATTTTATTTAAAATGCAATTATTATTTTAAAGAAATTTTGAAATTTCTACAATTAATATCTCTACCGGTTTTAAAGTTTATTCCTTAAAATTGGTTTAAAAATATTGAATAAAATTGTTTTTGGAGGTCAGTGAAAAAAAATGTTTATTTCAACAACAATAGTAAAAAATAATAATAATAATAATAATAATAATTATAATAATAATAATAATAATAATAATAATAATAATAATAATAATAATAATAATAATAATGATAATAATAATAAATAAATAATTAATAATATCTATAAATAATGATAATAAATAATATTATAAATTATGATAATATAAATATAAATGATAGGGTAAGCATTTGCTGCAAAATTCTCTCCTATAATTCAATACGTATTTTGCAGCTTAGTCTTATCCTATCATCTACTTTTTAACATTTAATTTATGTTACTATCAAAAAACCATCATTCTTTATTAATATTAATAATAATAATTAATTTTAAATAATAATATAATAAATATTAAAAAAAAATTAAAAAAAATAATTATAAATTATATGTAAAAAATATAATATAATAAATTAAATAAATTCAAGAAAATGTTAATTAATAATAATTAATTAGTTCTTCCAAACATTTTGTATCTTAAAACAAATTATTATCCAAGAAGTAGATTATATAAAATTGAAATATAAAAAATATAAATATAATAATTGAAATAGAAATATTTATTCCACCATGCTATTTTATTAATTAAAATTCTATGATCGAAAATTCTATGTAAAAGTTAAATTTTCAACCCAAATAATTACTAAATAATTTAATTTACACGAATGAACAGTCAATTATAATGAGACAGTTAAATATTTCATTAACAAATTGATTCTGCCATGGAATTTGACTATGAGATTTCTTAACATTTCTGGTTTTACTAAATTGTTATGCTGAGGCATCAACTGTCCGGTTTTTCATCTTTATGGGCTAGGAACTATTTTCATTATACCTTGTTAAGTACCTTGCCTGAATAAGTATATTAAAACATAAAATGAAGATTTAGGGCTATCCGAATATTCACTGCTAATCCTTTGATATCCAAACTCGAGTTATTTCCAGACGAAATAATTGTAGCCATCATATATTTATAGTATCTTTACATATTTCTAATAAAACTCCAAGAAAAGCTAGTAACAACTTTGACAACTTTCTCAATAAATGACCAAATGCTGTATTTATTCATATTTTTCGTGTTCATATATACAAATAACTTTCAATAAATGGAAATTATTAACATTTTTTATTCAGCAATGGCGCGGAAAGGGAGATGTCTACAAAATACAGAAAACGTCTTTCCTCATCTAAATATAATCTTGGCATCGTTACCGCAGTTTATATTTTTGGAAAAAATGAACAGTTATTGAATGTTACATCCTTGATCATAACCGCGAGCTATTAATAATAGCGTCGATCATAACTGCGAGTCATATTAAACGAATTATTTTTATTCTTTCATTTTCATTTTCATTTTTTCTATTTTTTTACCTTTTCAATTCCTAACCGTTTAGTTTTAACTTGTCTTTCTTAACCTTTCCGATCTACTAATTATTTTTCTCCCCAAACTGTATAAAACATCATCAAAAAAATTACTATAAAATGAAACAAAATAAAACCTAACATTATTTAAGCAAAACTATAAATAATAATATATTAAAATAGTTAAATCACTATGATTAAGATTGTAAGTATTTTAGTTGTATGTATTTTGTTGTTATGTAATCTTTCTGCTCACAAGTCGCGATTTTCAAGGTCGCGGTATTGTTTGCGCGCGTTTTTTAACAGCGCGGTTGTGGGCGCGCGGATATAAATGTATACCATAATCTACAACCGTTATTTTATCAAAGGTTGTAGAAGAAATGTTTCACTGGATAATAGGAACAATAGATTTTATTTACATTCCACGTCAGTTCATTTTCAAGTAAGAAGTGGTTTATACACTGAAAGAAAACCTTTTATTAGAGTACTCACGCATTTATCGAAATACTTTGAATTTTGTCAATAAATCAGGTGAAAGGTTATCATTGCTTTTCAAGATTTTTCAAGTAGTTCTAAAGCACGTAAATTTCAATCCAAAATAAAGAAGACTCAATGCCCTTGTAGTAAATAGTCGACATCCCTGAATAATTATAATTCAGACGAGGAGGTGAGAAGGCAAAGAATAGCTTGTTCTAGTAAAGCGCCATTGTCAATGAGAACATGGAAGAAAACCTGTCAGAACAAGCCAAAGAAACAGGAAAAAAGAAAATGAATCTTATCAAAGAGATTGTTTTAGTAATGATATTGAAAGTAGTGGTTACAGTAGAAGTGATTATATCAACTCATATGAGCATGATTAGGATAATCTCTATTCTGAAAAAGAAGGAACAATATGAAGAAAAAGTAATATAAATATTAAAAGAACATTAGAGAAATCATCGTCATAATGTGTTTAGAGGGAAGTTTGGATTCACTTTCAAAGCTTTTCAATCAGTCAACAAAGATGATTGTTTTAGTGCCTTTCATATGCCTTTCGATAATAGTATTTTGCGACATAACATTAACTGAGTAGAAAATTAGACGGAAAGGCAACTCAAAGTTAATCACTAAAATACGTCTATCGAAGAACTTGAAGTCTTTAGAAGCTTGGTGTATGTACAAAATGTATATTATGTAAAAATTTGAAATTAGAGATGAGTTGTAAATATTTTTTGAAGAAACTGAAAAATCTTTTCAACTTACTCAAATTTCAGAAGACCACAGAGAAATATAAATACAAAATGTCTTGAACAAAATACGATTTTAAAATATTTTTAATTAAAAATGCTATTGAAGATCCTAAACAAAAGAAAATATTCGAAGAAATAAAAGATCGAAAAATCAAGTTTGACAACATTCAAAAGAAAATCCAAATATTGCTGCTATACAGCATGCACGGAAAGATTTTGCAAAAACTGCAAAGTTAAATGAAAGCCAAATATGAAATCAGCAACAACGTCAGATGAATGAAAGAAATGAACAAATCCGTATGTCAGATTACTGGTATTTAAAATACAAAGATTTCAACGCTACAAGTAACAAATGACAGGGAAATAGTTTAGAGAAAAGTAACAATGGATATCAAGAAATTCTAATCAACAGAATAGATGGAAATGCTGAAATTCACTACAAAATTACGCCTCGACAGTATTAAAATTCAACTAATATACTTATAACCAAAAAAACTATGGAAATGTAATTTGTCAAAACATAAAAATATTACCTATGTCAACTCACAATTGAATTCAATTGCAAATATAAATGTTTACCGACATTTGTCAGCCATGTAAATAGATGTATAAATTTATTTTGACTATTCCCAACTAAATAATTACAAAAAAATTTGATTTGTTCTGTGGTATTTATTGGACATGGCACCTTTAAAAGTTAATTTTCACACCTATTTCTAAAGTTTTCTCAAGTTTTCTCAAAAAAATTTCCTTACAAATAAATAAGTTAAAAAATAAAGTTTGGAGTACATTAAAACAAAAATATTTTTTGAATTTATTAAATGTCGATCAAAACATTATAAAAAAGCTGAAACACATTATTTTTGTACGGTTTAATTAATTATAAAAATAGAATCACCATCAAAGTAGAGAATCGAAAATAGAACCATTAATTAATTATTAATTAATAATAAATCATCATGTGAGATAAAAACAAATATCGTATTGTATTAGTGATCGTTTCATTGTTTTAACTAGGCATCTAAATAATGTTTCAAAACTAAACATTATATATATAATATTTTGTAAATAAAAATAATAATTTATTTTACCTTATATGATCTCGCATACACCGATCATACATTATAAAATTGGTTCCCAACCAGTGGCTCATGAATCCCTAGAGTTTTGCATTACAAATTTTATGATGTTTCAATTATATTTTTAAACCGTGATTTAAAAGTGTTTTTTAATGTAATAAAATTTAAAATTAATATTTATTCGTGGTTTAATTAATTCAGTACATTCAATTACTGTTACTAGTTGCATTTTGTCTCACGAATATAAATGATATATAGTTGGAGGGGTGGAATTGTAGGCTTTGGATGACAAGCTTAGTGGCAAACGAACCGTTATGAGCACCAATATCAAAATTATGGGCACAAAAATGCTTTATTTTACCACAAAGAAGTATAAACATATGGGTAACAAAATGATTCTATTATCAAGTGTTGATATTTACCATTGGAATGGGAAGTATTCTCCAGAGCCGTAACAATCGTTTAGCAAGAACAAACTAATAGGGCGTTTTAAAAGTCCATTCCAATATAAAATAACCAGTTTTACTCCATTAAAGCTAGAAAAAGGCTCCATAAATTATTTTATTGATTTAAGCACTAATTTATATTATATAGAAATATTGAACCTATAATTAATAGTGAGTTTAATGATAATCATAGAAAGCGATTAGAATATACAGAAACGAACCACAACTCGTCAACGTCTAATTACTTCAAGTATTCCTTTAAATAATGTAAATAATTTTTTCCATGAAATTTCCTTTAAAACCCTTAAAGATTATTAAGAAACCTCTATCTTACTTTTTATTCAAATCGATAATTTCTGTTTCAGGTTTGCAATATTTGTTTCAATCGCAACTCCAGTTCAGGAAAATCAGCTGAATGGAAATTAATCAAGATAGAAATAAATAGAATTTAAATATTCTAAAAATAGAAAAAATAATTGGAATAATTAAATCGCTTTTCATCAGAATTTTTATACAAAAATAATTCATAATTGAAAATAAATTGTATTTATGGAAGTACTATAATTAGATTTAAATTTTGTTTTATAATAATAATAATAATAATAATAATAATAATAATAATAATAATAATAATTATTATTATTATTATTATTATTATATTATTATTATTATTATTATTATTATTATTATTATTATTATTATTATTATTATTATTATTATTATTATTATTATTATTATAAGAAAAAGAAAAAGAAAAAAAATACTTTGATAAAATCTACAGATTAATATTTCAGGTATATTTAAAACAATTTGATTTTCATGTTCAAGATTTTTTTCAAAGATATAGACAGCCGCTTAGAAAAACCCATTAAAATTTAAAATTTAAAATGATAATTTTATTCTGAAATAATAGCTTCAACAAAAACTTTACAATGAATTAAATTATTGAAAATATTTTTTTAAATTTTTTTAAAATCGTTAGAATTGTTCTAAGGGTTGTTCACTGAGTTGATATAACAAAAAGAAAATAAAATTCTTTTTGAACTGAAGAAAATTATTTGGAAAAGTACAACGGGATAGTGATTTTACCGACTTACGTGAAAAATCTTTTTATTTTCTTTACTAGGAAGCGTGATCATCGGGATCACTTCTATTTACTTCTGTGATGTAATGTTAAAGTAATGTAATTTTTGAGCTTTTCGATTATCAATTTTTTTATTGATTACACAATTAATTAAATTAATTAATGTATGAAACGATAACAGACATTTACCCATTTCCTTTTTTGAAATAATTTTTGATAAAAGAAATATAGTTTTAGTAAAAAAATATTAAGGTATATCGGGATTTACAAATTCAAGTTCTAGAAAATGTTATTTTTATTTCTAAAATTAAAAGATTATTTTAAAATAATGAAAAATATTATGATTGATGTTAAATTTAATTTAAATTTCAGGTGAAGCTTGATAGAAAATGAGACGCAATTTTATTTGGTTATATTCAAATTTTTTACAAGTGGAACTGCAGAAAATAGAATTATAATTTACAGAAATCCATTTATCGTGCCGCTAGCATGGAATAAGTGCTCGTGCAACACATTTGATCTCAATGTAATCAGTTTCTGATTTAATTAATTTCTGTCATTTGCCTTTTTGTTAATACAGCTAATTAATTAAACAGTCAATGTTGTGTAATGAACAATTTATTATTAGAAAGTAGCAAAGGAGTAGAAATTTTCATAATGTGTTTCAATGTATTATTTTACAGACTTCTATTTATAAATTCTTAATATTATTTTATTGACATTATTATTTATTATTAATTATCATTATTATTATTATTTATCATTATTAATATTATTATTATTATTATTATTATTATTATTATTATTATTATTATTATTATTATTATTATTATTATTATTATTATTATTATTATTATTATTATTATTATTCATTATTATTATTATTATTATTATTGGTTAATTCCAACTACTCGGTGTCTGTGTGCGCACATTAATTTTTTACATGTTGAGTAGTTGGATGTTTTTAATTTCGGAAGTGAATTTCTTCTGGGTTTTATTGGAATTATTTTCGTTCTGAAATTTGGAATATTTTTTGGTTTGTTTAAAAAGTCAGATTTTTGATATTTTTTCGAATAATAAACATTTTAAAAGTTTTTGTCCTTAGTTTATGATTATGATTGGTATGAGTCAAACAGATAGTTATGTTGGTGATAAGGCTCAGTCTAAGAGAGATTATGGCGATGATATAACGCACACAATTCCTATTTATTTACAAAATATATGATTCACCCCATGTTATTGGTAAAATTGATTTAGCCGAAAGAGAAATTGCTAGAGATATTAAAAAATTTGTATCACATTGCTCTTGACTTTGAACAAGAAATGTAAACTGCTGCTTTTTCATCGTTATTTGAAAAGAGTTATAGCTATCAGATGATCAAGTTATTACCATTGAAAATGAATGAACCAGATACCCATAATCTTTGTTCCTGTTATCATTCTTGTGAATTGAAACTGCTGGTATTCATGAGATGACTTATAGCAGCATAATAAAATGCGATGTAGAAATTCATACAGATATATATTATTTTATCATATCAGGTGGTTCGACAATGTATCCTGGTACTTCTGATTATATGCAAAAGCAAATATCAGCTTTGGCTCAATCATTAATGGAAATTAAACGATTGATATTATTATCATTAATATTATTATATTTATTTTTGCACAATTTGTCTTTATATCTAATTTGTTAGTATATCTAAATTCTGATAAAAGATTTATTGTAAATATTCAGAACTAGTTAAATATTTTAAAAATAATTTTGAAAAAAATGAGAATATTTGGAGAATATAAAAAATATATTAAAAGAATAAAAATTATATTATTAGATAATTACTCTGAAAGCATCATATTTTAGTAAAAAAATATTTCAATAATTTTCTCTTTAATAATAATTTTAAAACAAACCTTTATTATAAAATTCTTTTAAAAAACTAGAATATAACTATTTGGAAGAAAGTTGGGATTTGAGAAAAATTGCTAAACGATATTGTATAATACGAAGACTAGGTTCGTTAATTATTTAACTGATTTTTCTAATAAAAGTTGGAATTCTGGAAGAATTAATTTAGTTATTGTTTTAAATTTTTTTGCATAATTTATAAAATATATACACACACAAATACAATTATTTCACTGAAAATCACTCCAGTTTTCTTGTTAAAACCTTTTGAACGGAAACCTTCATGGGTACTACAACTTTCTTTAATACACAGATTTTATCACAATTGGTATAACATAAGGGTCAGATCAAGATAAACATATTACTCTACTTTTAAATAATGCTGGATTCCTTGAATTTCATGAATATATATTTTTTCTTTAAATAAAAATATCAAATAAGAATCAAATAAGAATCAACATAATAGATATTTTACACTTGATGGAAGCAATAGAATCGCATTAGACGGTAATTTAACACTATTGTATCTGATGTTAATAAAATACAACGAAAATGATTTTTTTTCTTTCAATTCAAAATCTATTTTATTATTTTTAGAATTAAAATACATTAGAAATATTTAAAATTATTTATTTTTCAATAATATTAAACAATTAAATGATAAATTAATACTTTTGCTGCGAATCATATATTTAAAACAAATGAAAAAAATTTCGACTATAAGATAGTCCTTGTCAATTTCCAAAATTAGTAGTAGGAGGATGCAGTAAATGACATGCAATAAATGAATAATTATTATAAACATTTGCTGCCAAGTTTATTCAAAGAGAATTTTCGATAATAAAATAAACCGTTTCAATCTCACACGAATTGTATCTGATGCTGTAATCGTTCCAATGAATATTACAAATGAAATGATAATAATTAATCAATGACAAATAAATCAAAATTATTTGATTTTCTTATTTTTGTATTTATGTTTTTAAAATCAATAATATCTCTTTTTTTAAGTGGCAATCGAAATTTATCACGATATATTCATCAATTAATTATAATGTTTAACGATTTAAAAATATTTTTATTAATCGATTATGCACATACATTTATTGATTAATTTTAATTTATATGTTGAAAGTTTTTTTTGACATAATTGATTTTTATATTCTTATTAAACTCAGAAATAATTCCTATGTGTCGAATTATTTTAAATGAAAATATAGTGAAAAAATAAAGTGAGCTACAAGATTTTAAGGGATTAATAAAACAAAAAATCAATTTAAATAAAAAATTCAAATGTGTAGAAAATATTAAAATTAAACGAACAGAAATTGCATTGTTGAAATAAAGTCAGTTACCTTTATTAATAGCTAAGCATTTGCTAATTCTACTTAAATGCAAAGCCAGCATTTCTACTTCATCAATATTCACTCGACATTTTCTGTTCAGCACATTCATTCTAAGATCTTCAATTGCTATTTCCAGGTCTTCAAGCTTTTCAATTTCTGTATTCACATCTGCCGTGTATTCTGAAATATTCTTTTCAATACTAGTTCGTTCATTTCTAACTGGCGTGCAATTCAGACCAGGAATAGTATGAATTAATTTCTGTAATAATACAAAAATAAATAATTAAAACTGTTGTTAAAAAAACATGCACTATTACTTCTATAATAATAATAATAATAATAATAATAATAATAATAATAATAATAATAATAATAATAATAATAATAATAATAATAATAATAATAATAATAATAATAATAATAATAATAATAATAATAGTAATAATAATAATAATAATAATAATAATAATAATAATAATATTAATAATAATAATAATATTAATAATAATAATAATAATAATAATAATAATAATAATAATAAAAATAATAATAATAATAATAATAATAATAATAATAATAATAATAATAATAATACTAATAATAATAATATTAATATCAATAATATTAATAATATTAATAATAGTAATAGTAATCATAATAAATTTAAATTCACCACGATTTGTAATTTTTCTTAATTTTATTTTTAAATAAAATTTTTCTGTTTGAAAAATTTTCAATTAACAGATAACATGCAATATTTTATTACAAATAAATTAGTCAGTTAAGTTAAAATGAAAATAATATATAAAATAATTTCTGATAGTGATAAAAAAATTAATTTACAATTAATTAATAAAATATTTTTATTTAACAATATTTTGTTTTAAATTCTTTTTATAATTTTTGTATTTTAATGAAATACTGGAAATTTTAAAAATATTGTTGATAAATGAGGTAAAAAGTCCATTGATGGATTTTTCTGTAAAAGCTTCAGAAAGAGAATGGTAATCATTTTAGGGGTTCCCAAAGTGGGAGTACGTCAGATCAAACATTGCCATTTTGCACCGAGGGTCAAGAAACTAGGTTAAAAAAAGTTATCCTAATTTAAAATTGACCAACCACACGTTTTTAATAATTTAAATAATTTCATGACATATTTAAAATTATATATGTAAAAAGATAAATAATTAATAAAATTGGCACTAGATCTTGGTGGTATATCTACCGGTCCGCCAAACTAAAAAAAATGGGAAACTATTATATTTATAAATCATATATCAAGATTCAAATTAGGCAATACTATTTCAATAGAAATTATAAATAAAAATTAGTCAAATTTATATTATTATTAATTTTACAAATCAAAAAACATCCAAAAAAACAAAAACAGAAATTCTGAGATCCAGAATTTCTATAAATAATGTCTATGATTCTCTTGGGTTCCAGAGATTGTCACGGACAAACTCTAACAGAAGTTAACTCAAAATTTAATGAATCCCAGTGGTCAATCTATTGGTTACATTAAAAGTGCATTCTAAAATAAAAAAGTATATTGTGACATTAAATACAGAAATCATTCTCTTTCTAAGCACATAAAATAAAAATCAATAAATAAAATATTATTTTCCTGATTTAAATTATTATTTAATACAAATGAACTTTATTGCCTTCGCGATTGCCCAATTGTTTAATTATTAAAATTTTAAAAAAATCCATAAAATAAAATAATGGCGCGCCATGTGAAATTGTTTCATTTCAGAGGTTTTTGATCAAAAATTCGGATCAAACTCTTGTTACAATAGTAATTGATACCTTATAAATCAAACATAAAATTTATCAAAATTGTTTATAATTTAGCCAATTAAAGAATAAATAATTCAAAATAATTTTTCGAATATTAAATATAATTTATGTGGCTCTGTCCGGGGAAATATAAGTTGTGTTGTAAAATTGTTTTCTTTCTGTAAAACGCATATTATATTCTTATAGTATTTATTTATTTTCAATATCTATGATATGTTATAAACATTTCAAAAATACAAAAGAAAACATTTTAAAAGGATCCTGTCAACCTGACATTTTAAGAAAGTGCTTTTTGATTGATAATGTTTTTTGTTCTGACATGTGGTGCAAAGATGAAGAGGCTTTTGGCTGAATCAACTCTGGAGCAAGCAACATAAAGTTGCCCGTATGAAAAACAGGGCTCCTCCAGGTTTATTTATTCAACTTTCAGTAACTGTCCCTGGGCTTTGGTGATGGACATGGCAAAAGCAAGGCGTGTTATCGGGGTATAATCCAACTGGTTCGGGTAGGGGGCTGTCAAAAAAGCATGAAAATGTTGTTATCCAAACCCACCGCGAGGAATACCTTTTGTTCCTGATAATTTTCTAAATTATACTGTTTAATGGTACTTTGCTTAGTAACTTTGACTATAAATCAATAAAGATATCGATGCTTTTTTGATATCTTCACTGATTCATAATCAATTTTTATAATAAATACAATGTCAATTGAAAAAAAATCAGAGGTGAAAACCAAAAGAAGTTCTTATAATAAAGAATTAATATTAAAACAGTATAAAAATATTATTATTCACTTAAACAAATATATAATAATGCGTTGATGTCTTAATTAAATTGGTATTACAAAATAACAAAATTTAAATTAATGTAAAAATTTTTTCTTGTTTTAATAAAGTTTTAAATGAAACTGCAGATGAAAAATAATCATAATTTTTATTTTATTTAAATTCACTAAAAAATAAATAATTGTACCTTCATTTGGAGAAATGCATCGTTACATTCGTTTTTAAAATTTATTCTAAATGTTTGATTTAATCGTTTTAAGGCAGTGATTTCTTGTTTTAGTGATTTAAGTTCAGCCTGAGTTTTATTAATTTTATTAATTACAGTTCCAGGAAGTTTCTCTTCCAACACCGGCGATGATTGTATTTGACAATTTCCTGTTGTTGATAGTTTATAATATCCTGAGTTATTATCGGAACTGGTAGCTGAAACAAATTTTTAGTCAGTAATCTTTAAGAAAATCCTTAGTAAGAAATAGACTTACTGCTTTTTGCAGAATAAGCACTGTCAAGACTGGAATTACTCGGTGTAGCTTCAACATTTATGTGACCATCTCTGAAATCTGACGGGAGACAATCACTTGTGACAATGTAGCACGGTAGGCAATTTTTGTGTTGAGAAAGACTAATAGATTCTGTAACAGGAGGCACATGAGTTGACTGGTTGTTATTCACAGAATTATTATTTGCTTGTAAATGGCTTAGGGTATGAAAATTGTTCTGAATCCATGTGGTTAGATACAGAATCTGAGATTCCATTTTGTTTATTTGCGCTCTAATAAATGTTTGTTAAACAATTATTTTTTCGTGATGAAGTAGCCATTACCTGGCTTCTGTCATTGTTTCCGGAACACTAATCTGACGTGAATGGCATATGGCTTGCTGCGAACTTGACGTAGGATAACTCATTGATAAATTGCTTGTTAAAGATTGAGTCATATTAATATTTGTGGTATCTGGACAACAAGAAGTGACAGTAGTATTCTTCAACTGAGAACCATAGGGTATCTGATTGACCACCCCGCACATTTGTTGGGATTCGACATTTGGATTGGAAACAACCGGTTTTATCATAACTTGTCTCTGATGTTGACAAGGTTGAAAATGTATTTGTGGTAAATGAGCATGTTGATGATGATTTGGTATTTGTATAAGCTGTTGCTCTAGTAAAGCTAAGAAAAATAAATAATTAAATCAATCAAATTTTATTTTTTTGTTTTATTTTCGAAATTTGAAAGCGTCAGCAATAAAAATATAAAAATATAAAAAAGAAAATATCGAATTTATAAATCAACTCAAAACATAAAATTATGTCAATTCGTGATTACGGACGTCGTTACTATCTTTTTTAATTAAAAACTAAATTTTTTTTAATTGAATTATACTAAACGTCCCTGAATAGATTATCATTCCGAAAGAAGGGCAAACCCAGTTGAAAAATTAAAGACAATTTTGAAAAATAAATTGTTTTTATGAAGGTTAAGTTTAGATGTAAAGGTTGGAATTAATTTAAATCATATAAACATAAAAGAGAATCGAAAGCAATTTTATATTCTAGAAAATTTTATTCAACGACCACTTGATGTTAGAGTAGACTCTTGACTTACTATTGGAACAGGTTAGGCCAAAAAGATACAGGAAAAGAATAAGTTGGTCTAATATTCTAGATGTCATTTCGAAGTCAATCAAGGAAATATAGAAAGACAATGAAGTAAATAAATTGAAGAGTTAATGAATTAGTAATAAACGTGAAAAATTAGTCCTTGAAGCAGTAACTTTTATATTAAAATAAATATTTTGACAGAATAAACAATATGAAGCTCATACTAAAATACTAATAATGGTTATGTAGATATGTTGAAATAATAAATTACCATATTTAGGACGCGCCCGATTGTAAGACGTACTTTATTATAATAAATGATTTTGGGGTGTCAGTAGAAAATATTATATAATTCGTTTAAACACAATTCAGGTTGAAGGTTTGAATTGTTATTGCTATTATTAACTGTATTATAATATTCCTGTCTTAACATTTTGAGTGTCAACATGATTTTTTGATACACCAAAGTGAAATTGATGATGGCTAATTGGACATTAAATAAAATCCTGTCAATTTATGTTAATTTTAATATTATCGGCAATTTTTGATGTTAAATTCGATGTAATTAAATGATTTATTTTCTTTTTTATTTAATATATATACTTTATTAGATTTTTAGATTTTATGATAAAAGAGATAAGACATTTATATATTTATTTTAACATTGACAAAAACTTAACATTTCTCCTAAAATGCTCATTTGTGGTTAATTTTTATTATGTAGATTTGATAAATCGTGTGCAGGTATTTATTTTTCTTCCAACAATGAATTGTTCTATCCGTCTATAGTATAAGCCATTATTTAATGTCATGGATTTAATTAATTGTCACTTAGCTATGACACACACACACATTTAGTATAGGTAGGTTTTATTTATATTATTAATCTTTAAATCGATGTCTATTTAGCAATCTTCAAAAATCCCACACTGGTAGTGGAAAATGGAAATTTAAAAATATTTCTTAAATAATTTCAAAGCTTTGTTTAACGAAAAGCATTTTAAAAACTAAAAAATAAATGTTTGGCTTGGCACTTAAAATCCTGGCGCTTTCGGTTAGTTAAAGAAAAATTAATTTAAATAAGACGCAGTTCGGGTTTTAAATCAGTAATAAAGTGTATAACACAAATACAGTAATTATTTGATTATTATTTTTTAATTTTTATTTTATCTTTCAGCTCAAATTTTGCATACGAAAGAATTATTTATTTTTATTTTTCCCAAATTTTCAAAATATTATTTTACAAATCAATAAAAGTTAAATATAAATTTGTTACAATTCCAAACTGATTTGATAGTGATAAAGATAAATTAATTTTTTATGACATATTTTATTGTTTTTAATATTGTCAGAATTTATTTTACCATTTCTCTAAATTTTATACACTTTACTATATAATTTTTGTCAAATTCTCCGGTTTTCTCCTTGCACTATTCAATATTGATTCTTCTTCCTAATTAAAATATTTAAAAAAAAATAAACTTGTTAGATGACATTTATAAATGTGTTTAAATTCCTATTAAAAGAAGTAGAAAAAGTGCAAATGTGAAATTCAAAGCATGAAGTCTTTTTGCAATAAATTAATCAATAAAATTATAAAATTATTAAATTAAAATTTATTGATCATTCAGAAAATTCATAAAATTCATTTTTAATATTTCTTTTTTAATGAATTTGAGTCATTTTTGAGTCAATGTATCCATAGATAATCTTCATTATTAAAATCTAAATGATGTTGAGCGATATTTTATTTCCCATGGATGCCTTTTTCTCTACAAGCAATGAAATCTTTAATGAACATTTAATAGAAAATTCGACTTTAGAAGGTTTGGAATCGCCATTAAAACATTAATTTTAAAACTGTTTTTATGCTACTAACATTGAAAGAAAAAATAAAATATTTAATGCAATTCAGAAGAAATTTCTCATCAATGCGTAAATCGTGTAAGAAAATACAAAGTTTGTTGCTGGTAGTTTATTTTTGAAATTGAAATGAAAAGTTCTGAAATACCGAGACTTTTTTGGATTACATTTTTATTGGTAGAAAACAATAAATACAATGGAAAATGAATCAGTGGTGAAATTTGAAAGTTCTTATAATACAATAATTTATTATTAAAATTAGTATTTGAATGATTCAATTAATTTTAATAATCATTAAAAATATATTTAAGTTAATAATAAATTGAATAAATATTTTTGTGATATAAAAACAAAATATATAAATTTAAAAATATATAGCAAGTATACCTAAAAAAATATTAAATATTAAAATGATAAATATTAATAAATAATAAAAAAAATAACAAAACATACAGATTGAAGACTTCGTGAAGAAAACTGTTGCATTTGTTGCAGAGTTAGGACTATTTATTATTTATATTTTGAAGAAATCTGAGAAAAGAAATTAGGAGCACAAAGGCAGAAATAAGCACTTAAAATAAAATATCAGTTAATTAAATATTATTGATAATAAATTATTATGTTAAATTGTAAAAATTATTAAATTTAATAAAAAATATTTTATTTAATTAAAATTTTTAATTGTATGGGACTGTTTAAAAATGAGATATTGAAATTTGTTTGAAGAAGCATTGAGAAATTTATTGTTTTTTATTTCATGTATAATAATGACAGTGAATATATCGTGCAGATGATGTGCAAGTGGTGTTTTTAACAAATAAATATAGTCTATAGACAAATTAAACAGTCGAATCCAGATAAATAAATTATACTAATGCTCAACAAATTGAATAAAGTGGAAATTAAAATAAAATTTATAAAAATATTAAAAAAATTATTTTTTACCAAAAATAAAATTAAATTGTAGGTTAACACATTGAATGCCACGGGGACCACTGGTGATCGGCGCGCCAAGATAAGTAGAAGACATAATTAGAACAAATATCAATACTTAAAAATTCTTCATTATTACGATTGTTACGACAATGGTTTAAAGAAATGAATGCAGTATAACACATATAAAAATAGTTTTATTTATACATGAAATACGCGTAGAACTCTTATACGCATACATTACAATGCGTCGTTTTGAAACACTCCAAACACAAAAATGGTAAATCAGCAGTCTTCACAGTATGTTACAAATTTTTGACAACAGTTTTTTCCAGTTCTTCTCCCAAGTCTTTTTGAATTATTTTTGGTAACATATTTTGCAAAATCGTCTCACAGTTCCAGCTTTTCCCGACATTGCTTTTAATTCATGGCGTTGTGTTCTCTACAAGTTTTCACGTTTAGAAATGACAACATCAATGTCATTATCATTACATTTTGTTAAATACATTGCTACTTTCATTTTAAATT
>CAUHTR010008145.1:0-64224 GCA_959609185.1 Schmidtea polychroa | reverse complement strand
ACTTTCATTTTAAATTCAGGAATTTGAATATTTGTGCGAGTTATTTGTTTGAATAATATCATTGCATTTACCATACTTGTATTTAACACGTTGAATGGCACGGGGGTCACCGTAAGATAAATTTATTCAAACGTGATTATACATCCTAACTTATTTGTTGCAGGTAATATTTCAACATAATTGTATCAAATAATAAAAAATACATCGTACCGCCACGGGCAATCCCTGAAAAACTGGTGTGGTATTCAACGTGTTAATATATTTTTATTTTCTTAAATATCATATTCATCTTCAAATATGATTATTATCAAGAATACTAACAGCTTTTGTGATACCGAGAAAAATAACGCTAATAATGCTTTTCTTACATTCATTAAAAAAGAAAGTACAATATTGTATTGGAGAAATTTCAAAGATCATAGAAATTATCAGGGAAACATAACATAACATAATATTATATGATTATGAAATATGCATTAATTAAGTTTATGACTTGTGTCAAAAATTCTATATTCGATATTCTATTTATAAACGGATAATCTTTATTGTACCTTACAATGTATTTTTCGTTAATAATAGAAAATCGCCAAATAAGTATAATAAATACAACGTTGCTATATATTTTGACCATTTAAGTCTTCTTTAGGCTAGGAATCGTATTAATCTCAACTAAATGAAAATAATAATATTCAAAAAAATTAACAGCTAATAATCGTAATCAAACTGTATCATAAGGATATATATATACTAGCTATAACCCGTCAAAAATTACGGAATCATGTTATCAATCCAAATACATAATTCTCCATAGATTTATCTGTTAAAAAGACAATATATGGTTTAATTCATATTTATTTTAATTCAATAACTCTTTCTTTGGTATTATAACTGTTAAAAAAAGAATTAATGGTCCAAATTAGATAAATTATGCATCATTCGATGGAGGAAAGTCGATTTTCAGATAACATTAAAATAAAAATGTCATGTTGTTGATCAAAATTAAAGTTATAATAAAATTTGCCATTTAGTGATTTTAATTAAGCATTATTCCATAATTACTCATTCACATACATACATAGATAATTATGTCTTTATATATTAAATAATATGTCTATGATGATTGCAGTATGTTGAGATTGCGTAGATTATGAAAATACATTATTGAATTCTCCAAATTGTAGTTATCAGTATGTTTTAGTAACAAACTTCCGAAAAACCTTTTCAATATTTAAAGTTATTATTGTTATGAATAAAATAAGGATTTCAATAATTTTAATATTGTATTACATTAAAATTCATTAAAAAAAAATTATAATATTATTATATTTAAAATCATAATTTCAGAATAAATAAATAAATTATCCAATTGGTTGATTAAAAACAAATGGGAGTCTGATAAAAACCCCTGAAATGTGCAACATTGATCATAAATCTGTAGATATAAATTGATTGAGATTTCCGTAAAAAATTGAATTGATTTTATCATTTTTTTATTTTTATTGCTTTGATATAGAAATCCCTCAAATCCAAATTCATTTTTCATTGAAAAATGTGGACAAAAACTTTTTATATAAACATAGGATAGAATAATTTTACAATTGAAAGAGAGCTGAAATATTTATTTAGTTGAAGAGAATTTCAATGGCATTGATGTAAGTCGATCCCATCAAAATTAGTCAGTAAACTTTTCCAGTCAGTTGAGATGAGAGTTTTAGGTAAATAACTGGATAAAATATGGATCGAAAAAAATATTGGGAAATTATAATGAATCTATAAAATTTGTTTGTTTGTTTTAGAAATTGATAATTTAATTTTTTGGCTGATTTTCCTTTATTTCAAATCTTAATTGATTCAGAGTTGAAAAGTTTAATTAATTTTAATTAATATTTCCCCTAACATTTTTTTACCCAATCAATTATGATTGGTTTATAATAAATGTCTAATATAAATTTTTTGTGCAACTAATTTACTTAATAATGATGAGAATTTTCTTGGGAATTAACGTTTATTGTATTAAAATTATAATATAACTGGCAAATAAAAATAGAATTTAGTTAGTTATGCATGAAATATTTATCATTTTTTTATTTTTTATATTTAAAGGAAAATTTCAACTTGACGATAAAATGAATTTTATAAATTATAAAAAAGCTCCACTTAAACATTCGTTTAACGATATATTTCGACAGTTTTCCGGTCATTGTCAGTAGAAAAAAACTATAGATATTATAGATTTTATAAGCAGATTTTATTAATTTTTCTTTAAAAACAATATTTTTTTTTAAATATTTTATTACAATATAATTTTAATACAATTTTTAATTTTAACATTCTATCAACTTTTCATACAAATTGGAATGTTAAATTATTTAACTTGAATATAGGGATGGTCTTCCAAATATATGTGTCATTACACTCATTACATGTAAATTGATTTATGTATGAATCAAAATGTTAAATGAACTTATATTCATGTATAAAAAACCCAAGTTATATTTATACTATATTTAAACTATTTATATTCTTTTACTATTTTATTTTACTATTTTAATCATAATAATTTATAATTTGTTCAAAATATTTATACGAACAATAATACCCAATACTGTGCTTTTTGATTAAAACAAACAAAAAGCAGATATAAACAATCACTTTAAATGAAGATTGATTTTAAAAAATAATAAAAATTTGTTACTAATATAAGAAAAAACTTAATCAGCCATTTAGAGACCCTGATCATTTTACTGGGAAATGTGTGGGTGAGATTTTCTCAAAGCGTAACTTGATAAGGAAAAGTAGTTAAACGTTATTTATATAATTTAAATGGGTTTAATTACACTAATTCTTATAAGGCATACTTTTGTATATAAATGGCAGTAATCTATATAGGTGAAGAAAATTAACAGGAGAAAAATAAGCAAACACAAAATTATAATCAAAATTATTAAATAAATTATTTATAAAAATCACTTTCTATATTTATGTATTAATTATTAAATATTTTATTAATTTGAGAAACCTTTCTTTAATAACCAATTTAAATACGTTTATAATAAAATAATTAGAATGTATAAATCTTTGAAAAAGCAATGTAAAAAATTTGATTAAACAAGAAATTAAAACTTTGATCTATAGTAAATTGTATAATTTTAATAAAAAGTTGATCTAGATTGATATTGCTTATTATATTCAATCGTCATCATATATTTATTCAGATTGCATTATACATTCAATTTTCACAGGTTTTATTTTGTGACTATTTTTTTAATTATAATTAAATCAAAATCACTTGAACAAGGCTGTGTAGAAAATTTGTGAATGTTAGAAAAAACGCCGATATCTTTATTGATTCATAGTCAATTTTTTAATGAATACAATAATAATTAAAATAACTAAATATCCATTTAATCGAATTATAAATATATATTGAAAAAATAACTTACAACCATAGTTTGGGTTATATTAATTAATATACATTAAAATTAAAAAATATCTCAACATAGAAACGCGAAAATGTTTGTAAAATTTGTAAAGAATTCTGTTAAAGAGGAAAATGATTGTCTATTTATTAGTTTATTCAATAATACAAATTACATTTATGATGATTTATTTAACCTTTGACTAATACTTCATCAAATTTGACATTTCAATATTTTTCAAAATTACTTTTTTAAATGATTTATTCCTTTTTAGTATATTTTATCAGTGAAAATGCTTTATGAATCTTAAATTTTTTATTTTTAGTTGAACAAAATAATAATAATAATAATAATAATAATAATAATAATAATAATAATAATAATAATAATAATAATAATAATAATAATAATAATAATAATAATAATAATAATAATAATAATAATAATAATAATAATAATAATAATAATAATAATAATAATAATAATAATTATAATAGTAACAATAATAATAATAATAACAATAAAAATAATAACAATAATAATAATAGACAACAATGCTAATAATACCATTTGTAAAATTTTGTTATAAATTCCAAACTATTTTATTACAAGAAAAACTGTTTACATAAATTCAATAGATAATACAACAAAAGGGCTAAGTAAACTTTTAAAAACGTAATAAAACATTTATAGAAATTGCTGAAGAATAATTAATAATATTCAATAGGACATAATTATACATCGGTTTATTTATTTGTTTTATTCAATAAAAATTAAATAATATATTTCAAATACTTGAAAAAGGATGTGCCGTAAAGTTGTGTTCAAAAAATAAAATAATTCATCAGAAAAGAATAAAGATAAAAATTTAAAACAACAAAAATCAAACTTTCATGAATAACATGTATTCTACACATTTTCTACAAACTAAAAAATAATGATTAGCAAATTAAGGAGAGTTGATTAAGAAATAATATTTTATAAATATTTGAAAATATACATACATGGTAAACGTTGAAATGATAAAATATGTCATTAAAGTACCATTTTATAGACTTGATAAAATATTCATTCATATCCAAAAAATTGCTTTAATAAAATGATTATTATTTAGCTTTGATCAGTTAAAAAGTTAATCAAAATAAATAAAATCTTTAATTTCTAAAATTTATTCGTATTAATTGTAATAACAAAACAAGATTCTAATTTTGCAGTATGTATCAAACATAATTAAAAAATGCAAATAATTTCAATTCAAAATAATTGCAAGAAATTTCTCGACAAATCTATCTATTTTTTACTTTGAAAAACAAAAGAAGATTCTCACTGAAAGTATTTAAAAAATGACAATTTTGTTAAATAATATTATTATTTTACAATTATTTTTAAATTGCTAAAATAGAGCAATTAGTAAAAATTAATATCAATTATCATATATTTAAGAAACAAATTTTAATATTTCTAATAAAAATCTTTTCCTAAAATACAATTTTCAGAAAAGAAATTTGAACTCAGGGCAAAATTTTAATTTAATAAAAATAGTAGTTTTTTTCTCGTTTACCCAGTGTCAAATTTGATTAGATGGTAGCAAAATATTTTAAAAAGTGATAATTTTAAGAACACATTAGAATTTTGGCATCCGGCTCAAAGAAGAAAAACTATACTGGCTAAAGTCTAATTTTTCATATGAAAATGATGGGCTATATGAAAATGACAGTTATTGCTAATGAAAAAAATTCTAAAAATATTTTAGTTCCAAATATTATAATTTTTTTATATTTATAAGATTAATTGATTATTTATTTGACTCACTTTACTAATTATAGTGCATTACAAATTTTATTGTCTATTATCTATTATTTATTTTAATTAGACAGTATTTATTATTATTATTATTATTATTATTATTATTATTATTATTATTATTATTATTATTATTATTATTATTATTATTATTATTATTATTATTATTATTATTATTATTATTATTATTATTATTATTATTATTATTATTATTATTATTATTATTATTATTATTATTATTATTATTATTATTATTATTATTATTATTATTATTATTATTATTATTATTATTATTATTATACTATTACCATTAAAAACATACAAGTAATTATTAAGTTTTTTAAGTAATTTATTCATCTATTAAACTATCAAAGACAAATTTTATTCATTATGTTTGTTATTAACTATTGAATAGTACTTTGTATTTGATTAAATTAATTATTTAAATTACTAAATAATGAAATAGTCAATTATATTTTACTATTCTTTACTTTCATAACAAAAAAAAACAATTAAAAATTATATGGAATATAGCTTTAGCTTCAATTTGGGTAAACATATTATTATTTACAATCAAAATTATTAATTTTTGTAAAGTTAGGATTTAGATGTGAAAACATTTTTGAACAAATCTGAATAAAAAAATCAATATAAAAAATATTTCAGAAATATTTAAAGTATAACATGAAACTAATAATTTCATTTAATTTATGTAATTAATACATTTAATTTTAAAAATACTATAGAATTTGTGATTATGCAAATCGAGTGGAAACTTTTAGTAATTTTAAGACGAAATACAATAAATCAGAAAATTGAAAAGGAAAGCCAAGTGGATGATTTGTATTATTTGATTAAAAATGTTTTATTTCATCCCAGTAGCCTGTCAACAACTGCAATTTATGGTTGTAATTTTATGGTGTCTTCGTCTTTCAATAACGTAATGCAAAAATATCAAAAAGCCTTGAAAAAGTGTCATTATGTTAATACTAACTTCCCTTAAATCTCAATAGATTGGGAATTATTAATAAAATCTGGTTTTTGAGCTTATAACATTATATTATTTCAGTAATTAAAATGTTTATTAATAAATTCTAATTAATTTAGTTTTTATTAGTTTTGATTTTAATAATTTAAAAAATTCGGAAAAGTAAAGAATATAATTTTATTTAGAATTTCTTCATAATCTTTATCCAGCTTATTTATTTGAAATAATTTTAAAGAAGACTCAAAAACTTTACCAATAAATGAAAAATATTTTGGATTATTTTGCACCAGAGTTACTCGTAAATAAAACATCGGTTATTAATATAGATCAATTTCACTGGGAAATATTTCTAGGATCAGGCGCTAATTGTATTAAAAATTGCCATGTTTGCAAAGATTCAATAAGATTGTCATGTAATATCAAATTTATCAACTTCTTTTGATTTTCTCCTCTGATTTACTTTCATTTTCAATTGATATTGTGATTATTAAAAAATGCATTGCCGAAAATTCGTGAATATCAAAAAAACATCGATATATTACTGATTTATAGTGAAATTTTTAATAAATATAATGTCAATTTATCAATTTCATTATTTAATCTTAAAATATTTCAATTTAAATTAATTGATTTTTATAAATTTTATTGATATATTCAAAATTTAATCAACCAAATAATTTAAAAGAAATTTTCAATTAATTTCCAATTAATCAAGCCTAAATATTTCTAATAGTAATTACGGTAAATTAAATAAAGCATGAAGGGAAAAATAGTAATTTCTTTGACAAAGCTTTACTACAAACAACATTAGTGCACATTTTTGAGTAGATATTTTACATAAATATTATCTGAGAGGTAGCGGCAAATGTGTTTAAAAATATTTAGAAGATTGAAAATATCACGCTGTGGAAAAGTCAGATATTTACAACAACAGATTCCAGGTCATCTTAAAATATAAAATAAAACTTTAGAAACTCAAATGACGAAAAATTCATACAATTTTTAATACGATTATATATATTTTAAAGAATAGTGTAAATGTAAAGTATAATACTAGTTCTTTATACTACTACTAATAATATATAAATAATTATATTAAATAATAATAATAATAATAATAATAATAATAATAATAATAATAATAATAATAATAATAATAATAATAATAATAGTATTATTATTATTATTATTATTATTATTATTATTATTATTATTATTATTATTATTATTATTATTATTATTATTATTATAAATTTTATGTTTTGTATTTTTGTTAATAACAATAACATTAAAAATTTATAATTCGTAAATAAGAAAATCAGAATTTCTCGAATCGCCTGTGAAACGTTTTCATTTTTGAAAATTAAGCTATCCTTTATTTATAACCTCATCAATTTTTTGAATGCATAATTATGTATTGTAGATTTTTTAAAAGAATATCGGAAAGAAAATTAAAATTTCAATAGATATTACTGATGTAGAAAAGCAAAGTAAAAACGTAACACGAAATGCCAAATAATCAAAAAATATTTTGAACAAGCTAACCATTTTCCTTCACATCCTTAATTGATTGCATCAACCCGATAGACTGTGTTCTTGTTAAAGTCATTTCTTTTATATATTTTCTTATTTTGTAAATTTATTATATTAGTAACTTTGATAAATTTACTATATTATTTAATTTATTACAATTGCAAATAATAAACTATTAACATGTCTTTCATTCAAACAAATCTTGCTACTGTATTTTAGAAAATAACATTGAACTACATTGGAATTTACTGTATGACTTTGGAAGAATTTTGGTACGAGTTGAAAAAATAGTATATACTGTTGGTTTCTATAACTAAGAAAAGAGATTATTTGGATTTAATAAAAAAATATGTTTTAATTCTTATAATTATTTCAAAATTATAAGTACAAAATTATGAATTTTGCCAATAAAAAAAATTGAATTCAATAAAACAAATAAAACATAATGCCATGTTATTTTACTTAATATTCTAAAACATAGTTTCCAAAATTTATTTGACTCACTATCCCTTTTAAAAAAATACATAAGGCACCCCTGGAAATAAAATGGGTTTTCTCTAAATATTTTTTTTATTATTAAAAAAGAAATAATAATAATAATAATAATAATAATAATAATAATAATAATAATAATAATAATAATAATAATAATAATAATAATAATAATAATAATAATAATAATAATAATAATAATAATAATAATAATAATAATAATAATAATAATAATTTGTATTTTTTTACAAAACAAATTTAAATTTCAACTAATAAGCTCAAACCTGAGATGATGCTAAAATAAATAAACAAAATAGATATTTTAATGTATTTTTATTATTGTGTGGGTTAAAATTTATATTATTAATTAAGAAAAAATTCTCATAAATAAATGGTTTATATACGAAATAGATTTATAAATTTAAATTTACAAAACTATAATTATCATACTAATTCATATTAATCTCTTTTAATTATACTAATGAGTTATTTATAAATACAAGCTGAAAATGAATCAAACGCATTTGATATTAGAAGGTAGGTGACAAGTATCAGATTAGAATTAGATAATGATTCGAGTGATTCGTCAAAAACGAATAGGTCTTTAAGGGTTTTAGAATATTTTATAAGGTTAGAAAATATTAGCACTTCATGATCCCATTTTTGCTTTCCAGGATTCCCCTACTTCCCCTAGAGACAGCTCGGCTCCTTTAATTCCCTTCAAAATCACCATGGGGCCAGCGGCTCCAGTTTAGGAACAACTGTTCTAAAACATAAATACTTGGTCAAATGTTGCATTAACACAATTTTAATTAAAATCTTTGGGAAACACTATAGAAATTTATAAATAAACATTTATTTTATCAAATTATTATATTATATGGAAAATAAAAAAATCTTCATTTGTAAAATTAAAACAAATTAGTATAAATAAACATTTTATAAATATTTTATTTTATAATTCTAAAGGAATGAGATTGAATTATGACACGGTTTGGTAAAATTTGTTTGGTATTTGAAATACTTTAAAGAAAACTAATTTTTCACAATTAAATAAAAACACTAAAACTTTCAACTTATCACAAATCTGATACCTAATTATAACTTAAATAATAATTAATATTATTAATAATATTATTGTTATTAAATATTGTATTATAATTAATTAAAATATATGTGTTAATTAATATTGTATTTATCCATTATTTTTTTATCCATGAACAGTGAAAGATTTTATATTAAATGACGCGCCAAAAGAATGAAAACTAATTTATATTTATAAATAATAAAATATTTGAATATAAAATTAGTTTAAATTAATTTTATTTTATAACGTAGAATTTACATAAAGAATGTTAATGTAATTTATCATTATTTTTCAATTAATGTTAATTTGTACTAATAATTCAATTTGGGCAAGATATCGTAAAACTTCTTAGCAACAAGCCGCAAAGGGACATCTGCTGCCATTTTGTGTATTGAAAGTTATAGCAATATGGAGTTGTGTCTGTTAAACTAATTTTCATCTAAGGTTCCCAATTTTTCTGATCTGCTACTAAGTATATTACAACATTTTACTTCTTTTTGACAACATAAGACGAATAAAATACTTTATGATCAAGAAATTGCTGTATTGTATTGCTTTTAAGGAAAATTAATTCATCATTATATCTTTCAAATAATCCTTAGTATCAAAACTTTAATCTTTAAGCTCCGTTGTAAAATGTTTTCTATTTTTCAGATTCTTGATTTGATTATAAAATGTTTGAAGCGAATGGGCCCAACAAGTCGTTTTTATGTTGTCTAACAAATATTTTCCAAAACTCGCAAGATTAAATAATTCTTTTTTCTAAATCTATATAAGAAATTTACATATATATTTTATTTATAATGTCTGATTTTCTAAAAATATTTTTAACAATTAATTATATTGAATAAAATATATTCAAAATGATTTATTATTTAAGTTTCATATTAAAAAATATTATTTTTTGATTTCTAAATGGGTTTTAATAATTTTGATAAAAACATTATTACAAAAATTGATGAAAAATATTTCAAAATAATCAATAAAATATAAAAATTTGTTGAGAAAAAATACAAAAACTTTATTTATATCAATTAGGATTAACTACTGAATTGTTTTAATAACGAAAAGATTAAAAGGTTTATTGGAAAAGTATTAAAATCCATTTAGAAATCAATAAAATATATTTTGTTTATATGAATATAATAAATTTAAGTAGTAGGCAAAATTTAAATTGATCAAATGTTTATGAAAAACATTAAATTATAAATACCATTTTTATCTTAACATTTAAGATTTTAAAATGGAATGCCTTAAAAGTTGTTTAACCTTTCAAATAATTCATTTGTTTTAATTAGTTAAAAAATTATGAATAAGAAAACCTTAAGTGAAAAGATATGTAACATGGCAAAGCTGACATGAATCTTGTGCATTAATTAATTAATTTTTTTTAGTAACTTTAAAATGCGTTATTGGTTTAGGAATGAGGTTCCCATCGCAACATCCTTGACTTACCTATATTTTATAAATATTAACAATTTTTATTTTACAGAATTTATTTAATGTAACATATTAATAATGGATTGAAAACAAAAATTAGTGATCACAAAAAGAGTAAAGATCTAGATAAAATTATAAATAAATTATGAATTATAATTTTAAAATGATTTAAATGAATTCACAAATTTTTTTATTAAACACAAAAATTTTAAAAGAATTTTTTTTAAAAATGCTTCTATGATGCAATAGCTGAGACTTTTGTAATATTTACTTTTTATGCCACTACCTTTAGGAAATCTAGGAATTCACAAATATCTCTTGTTAAATTCGAATATTCGAATCATCTATGAAAATTTAGTCTTAAATTAAGGGTCTGAAATATTTTCAATTAAAGTTTCATATTTTAGAGCTTGAAATTCATCTGTTATTATTATTACTTTGAATAAAAAAATAATTAATTCATATTCTGCAAATCAAAAAATACATAATTAGGAATTGCAATAAGCTGTCAAGATGATTTTCATTAACATTGCAAAGCCACCTTAAGGTTGAGATAAATTTCTTAAAGAGAGCCATTGAAAGTCTGAAAACCCTCAAAAGTATTTTTTTCCATAAGTTAGATCCAATATTGCAATTTACATGATAAACATAATAATTTATCCTAAACAATGTACAATAGATAATGTTGTTTTAATTTATTTTTTCTATGCTCTATTAATAAATAAAATCTTTTTAAATATTATGCCCCCCATAACTGATTTTCTATTGTCATTTCTAACGATATCTTTTTTCATTTATGAAAATTTAAAAAAAACGTAAAGTTTCAGGTAACGATTATTTCTAAAGAACCATATAATTGCTAAGTAAAAATTTTAAAAATATTAAAATGAAAATTAAAGACAATTTTGAAAATTAATTAAATGAAATAATATCTAATATAAATAATTAATAAAATCAATAGATTCTGTAAAATAATTTCGCTACATATTAGTGACAGAATTTTGTTCCTAGAAAAATGAAAAATAAAAATATTCATTCTCACTAGCCGTTTTTTTCAGTGCTCTGTAGAGTAAAATTAAATTTTCGAAAGTATAGATGATTATCATATAGTATTTTTTACATATCTTTATCAACTATTTTCATTCGAGAAATTTTAGCTACTGACCGTTGACATTTATAGAAATTGAAATGGAAATCATTGATAGAAAATAATAATATTAATAATAATAATAATAATAATAATAATAATTATTATTATTATATTATTATTATAGGAAATATAATAATAATTAATAATTATAAAAATAATAATAATAATTATAATAATAATAATAATAATAATAATAATAATAATAATAATAATAATAATAATAATAATAATAATAATAATAATAATAATAATAATTGATAAAAGTGTAAAATCATAGATTGGGGCACCTCCGCTCAAACAGATACATTTAGTAACTCATTTACGCAGCATCAACAATTCAAAAGAATATAAATGGAATAATTGGAAAAAATGTTTTCTAGTCAAGAATAAAGCAGTAATTTTTAATAATATAAATATAAATAAATAAATCTGATCATTATTATGCATAATAAATGATTCTTAATAAATCCTAATAAAATATTTTAAACCAATTTATATATTAAAATAAAAAACAAAAAATTTATTCTTTAAACGACTCTAAAAAATTCTTGTTATGCTATCAAAATTATTTTTAATTACATTTCAAAAAGCAGTTAAAGAGGAAAACAACTGGTGCTGCCAGCCGGTGTATGAGCTATATAGTGCTGATCTCTTTAACTAGATATTCACTTTAAAATTGAAGAATTATTTTGACTACATATGAAGGTATGAGAATAACATATGTATTAACTATGACACTACGAATCATAACAAGGGTAAATTTTAAGTGAATTTAAATGAAAATTTAAGTAAATAAAATATAATTAATTGACATGATAAGTAAAAACAAATGATAGGTTTTAGTAAATTTAAAATTTTATTTAATTACGCATTTTTAAACTAATTATTAAAGAGCTTACGTGTGATATCTTAATTTTAATCTTTAGTGATGTTTAAAATAAAAAAAGACTTCAACTTGAACCTCAACAGATATGCTATAATAACGGCATACACTAGGAGGTTATTGAGGTAATATACCAGAAGCGCAAAGTGTCGCAAGAGATGGAATCACTGAGGGCAGCAATGAAGATGAAGACAATGCAGACAATAAGTCTTCGTCCGTTGTTAATGGGGAAAACAAATCTGATGACGAGGACGCCGATATCGCTTTCGTTTCTAAGAAAACGGTCAGTATAATTAGAGTTATGTTAAAGAGTTCGAGAAGAAAGAACTTTTCTTGCTGTTGAATTGGAAGACATTTTGGAATAGCTTTGGATCGATACTGGCAAATTCATACTCATCAGCTAGCACGTTCTTGAGGCACTCGACACGTTCAATTCCAAGGGTTACGGATATTGTTTTAATAGATCAATTAACATAATATCGTGTATAATTGAGTTATTCAATAACATGAAATAATTGTTAATCAAACATATGATAACAAAAAAACTATTTACAGTTTTGACAAGATTTTGGAATATTAAACCTGTCAGAATTGTCAAAATTTAGTTAGACAAGTAATAATCTTCAAAAATAAACAATGTTACTGATAATGATATAGAAACGTCTCAATAAATGATGGTGTAATGAAGGTATTTCTCAGACTTTAAAATGTCGCGTAATGAAGGTAAATTAAGAAATAGAAGTTCTTGCTCTATGACCTTGTACAGCTATTAAGTTATCGAGGGTGTTAAACTTAGACGTTTTTATTGCAGTTCCAAATATATGGTTTTTTGTTTGGATAGGTTAAAGAAAATGGAATAAAGACAACTTTTGAAATTAATGAAATCAGTGACTTGAGTGAAATTCTTCATTATTCATAAAGCAACGGAATTAAATAAATTAGCAAAACCTGATTCTCAACATAAACATGGCAAAGAAGAATTATAGAAATGTATAATTTCTACCTCATTAATATTTTAATTGGTACCCAACCTATTTGAACTTGAAAATATATTGTCAAATAATAACAAGGTAAAGTGAAAAGTAAGTATACGTTTCCTAAGTTTCCTAAAAGATAAAACGAAAAGAAACAAAAGTGATAAAATTAAAGTAAAGAATGATGACATATATACAACGAAAAATTATAGAATAGAAATAATAGAGGAAACCGCAAATTATTATGTTATGATGGAAGACAAAAAGTAACTGATAACATTCATAACCGTTTATATGTGCAGTACCCAACGAATAAAATAAAGATACAAAGCATGCTAGAAAATGATCACATTTACCTGGCAGTCGAAAGAGGAGACAAACAATATTGTTAGTACGGATGTATGTAGACCATAGGGAGAAATAGTGAACAGAGAAAAATATATTTACGGAATAATCAATCATTATATCAAATAGATATTGTTAACAACAATTTACAGACAAGACAAAAAAAACAATTGGGAAAAAAGATCTGCTTATCGACTTTGGAAAGAATTTTGAATCCAAAAGCATCAAAGAACTAATAAGAACAACCGGAACAGAATTGATATTTTTAAGTCTGAATCTTCACAATACAAATAGAATAATTGGGGAGACAATTCAGAACAGTTTGAGAATATATCAATGCATCACTGAAAGATAATAATAGGTAGAAATGAGCAGAGATTTTACCAGATGTTAAGTACACATTAGATGAAACGATTTAGGATCTCAAGCTTCGAATTTCACTAGAATTGAATAGGAAAATGTATTTTTTAGAGATGGATTATTATTCTCAATTTCCCTTTGAGTAATATAATTATTGAATGAAAAATAATGAATGATATTAATATAAAATATAATTTAATAAAACATAGTATTACATTGTATTTTGTTTTAATTTTTGAGATATTTATTAAGTTTTGCATGCTCATTCCCAAATATTACATTTGTTTTTATTTATTGTGAATGTTTATAAAGAAAACTACATACAATATATTAACCACTCTTTTTACCAATTAAAACAAAATGATGGTAAAATAAAATACAATTATTATATCATAAATTTATATTATTATATTTCATAATATTACTAAATATTACAATACTGTTATTATATTAAAATTAAAATGAATTAATGTATATAATTTAATTTATTTATGATATGAAATATCAAAAACAAAATAACTCGTTGATCACAATTTTATTATCCAAAGTTGGGAGTAAGGTCTGATAACCGAAAATCTCCAAACAAATGAATTATGTTAAATTATTAATAAATTTTAAACTAAATATAAATATTTCAGAGGCTGAAATACATAAAATATTAGTTTTGTATTATATTTTTTTGAAATATAGAACTGCACAAAGCGGTATTTTCCAATTATTGCAATGATAATTCGTTTCTTTCTTTACTTACTTTCTATGGGAATCTTTACTATGGGAACATAAATTGCAATGTTTTGTTACATTAGGTTTTTTACAGCGGTTTCTATGATATTTGAATAATGTTTCGCTGTAAGTTAAAGTCGCATGGGCACCTAGGAGTTGCTTAAAACACTGGATAATGGTTTTCTTTAATTCATTTATGAAGATTCATTTTATATTAAAATCAGATTTTTTCCATCAGCGTTGCGGTGTAAAATAGACAAATTTCACAAAGTCAGATCTAACAAACGCCTAACAAACATAGGAATTACACATTATTTACATAAATTAAATACAAAAATTTTATAATTTCTGGAGATATTTTTTCAAAGAAGTGCGTGTTTTTTTTCATTGACATTTTTTTCTTTATTATTAAAACAAACTTTACTTCTTTCATTTTTAAAGTAATTCATCATGTTTTTATATTTAATTAGATTGATATTTGAATTTATTTATTTTAATATACTGTTAGTAATTATAGATAATGATAAAATTTCACTTTGTTGTAAATATTATTATACTTAAATTATATGACCAGTACTTCCACTTTGCTATCCAAACAAAAATCGAAAAATCCAGATTTTTTTACATATCTCGAACACGTACAGAAGAATTCTTATCAAACATTAGCATTAAAATCCACTGAGTTTGAATTACCAAAGAAACATAAAAAATTAATGAAATAAGTTTGTTGTTATACAGAGTAATTAATAAACAATTACAATTACTTTTAATTATATAATTCAATATTCTAAATTTTATTATTATTTTTAAACAAAAAAACATTTTTATTAGCTACAATTCCTTTTGTACTATAAATGATTCTAAAATTAATTTATTTAATTAAATTAACTTATCGTTAATATTATTAAAACAAATCTGCTCTAGGAATTTCTTTCGGTGCAATATTATATAAATAAGGAATTCCACAAACATTATCAATCAACAACATTCATTCATACAATCATTTATTAAATTGATAAAAATTTTAATGCATTTAAACAATCACTTTAATTAATTATATTTTCACAACTTTGATATAATAATAATTTCAAATTATTGAAATTGTTTAAATTTCATTTCTCTATTGGGATTTCGCTGTGATTCATAACCTAAAAATAAGATAAACAAGTGGAAATCAAATTTGTATTTTATTAATTAAATTCATTATTGGCATTGAATTAATATTCAATTGATTCATAGAAAGTATTAAATTTTCTAGATCAACTAAAAGGCAAATAAAATGCTAACTGGAAATGAATCAGCGATTAGGCTACTGCCGATTGCCAACGGATGAATCAACGTTGATCCAATCAAACACATTCATATATGTTCAAGAATTTTACACGTTTTATTTTATTTCATAAACATCATAATTAATAAAGGAAAAAAATAAAGATGGATATAATGAAGCATTGAATACAAGAAATAAATTCCATTTAAACAAATATTTTTTTAGAATGCTTGTTTTGGAAGAAATGGCATCCATTGAATGTTGACTGGCAGACTGCCAACATGGAATGAAATAGAGATGAGAATATTGACTATGATGACACTTAAGCAGTCAACAGAGTGAAATAACTTGCCATATTGGGAAATATTAGAAAATATATTTAGTAACGGTCTTATATCTACATATTTATAAATGAAACAGAAGATGTCCACTTGCAAATTTATTCTTTACACCAAGAAATAATTGCAACTATAGGGAGATATCAAAAATATCTTTTATCTCCCTCGCATTTTAACGATTGTTTTAATTATGAATTTATTTTATCTTCATTTTAGACAATTTTAAATAATTTTTTTAATAGGAATTGAAATATATACTTTCATAATTTAAATTAATTGTTGTAATTTTACGGTAGTGAAATGTTGATAGAATTGTTACGTATTTTGAAGAAAAAAATTTCAGAAAATAATCTTTGTAAGGATACCTGTCAGGTTCAATTGTAATTGTTTATTATATAATATTTATAAACTATTATTAGTTGTTGAAATTTATAAAATATTATTTGATGATTCGAACAAACTAAGCAGTCATTGTACTTTCTTGTTACATCTACTTAGAAAATGAAGGTTTTTTTTAACGTCTCGGGTGGATAGTCTTTACGGCAGTGTACTTTGCAATATCAAAGAATTTGTACTAACGAAATATTTTATACACAAATAATTTTTTTCATCTATAAAATGTAGAATTTATAAAAAGAAGTATTTATTAAGGCGTAGTAGTCGGGGTGATCCATTATACCAATGAATTTATCGTAAATCAACATGATATGTGACTTATCAGTTTGTAATTGAATCCCAATTCTGTAAAATTGGCAAAGGGGTTTAATCGATCAAAACGTCCTATTATTTTTATAATACTTGTAATAGAACATTTTAAGTCTACAATAAATCGCAAAAGTAAAGACATTCCACTTTAATGGTGCCTTAGACCTTAAATAGGAAATACGTTGTAACATGACAGAGGCGATTCGAGTCAACAAAAAATTATTAAATGGAAAATTATTGATGAAAACAATTAACTTTGTATAATTTCTATGGGAGGGACAAACAATACCGATCCTAAATAATCTTAGAGACAAATATATAAGATTATAAAAACTTCTTTTAATTTTCACCACTGATTTCTTTTCAATTGACATTGTAATTATTAAAATGCTTGACTATGAATCAGTAAATATATCAAAAACACATCAATATATTTACTGATTCATAGTCAAGCGTTTTAATAAATACAATCTAAATTAATAAAAAATAAAACTTAATAATAATTAGAACTCTGATTTCGAATAATTATTACTTTTTAAACAATAATAAATATTAAATAATGAAATGTTGAAATAATAATTTTCTCTTTATTTATATAATTTAAATACACTTTTATTTTTATTGATTTGTTCAAAACTTAACATTTTTGCATAAAATAATAATTTTTAGATTATATTTTTAAAAAGAAGAATGAATAAATTTAATATCAAATACAAATGTATGTTTTATACGTTTTTATTTTTTATTTTACATAATACCAATAAAAAGGAATAATAAAAACTGAGAGTTCAGGCTAGACCGTATTTGACAGAAGTTTAATATTTGCATTTTATATTTCCATTAGTTGCATTGTGCAGATTTAATAGCAATTTAACTTTATATATAAATTTATATTTGGAATTCAACTTTATATTTTGAATTGCGAAATACATTAATTTCTCAGAAATAACAAATTGTTGATTGGTATTAAAACAAATATAAATAAAATATTTAATATGTTTCACAATTTACTAAATTTTAATGATTGGAGAATTAGAGGGTTCAGTTTGTAAAATATAAGTAAATGAAATTCGTTGAAAAAATACCATTGAAGAATCAAAATAGACTCCATTAACATAATGGGTAGTGGCAAAATTAACATAATCTGGATGGATTCAAAGACTGGGCTAACGGTTGTCCTACATGTCAATTCAAAGGAATATGTATTATCATTAACTAGACAAAATGTTAAGAGAGTGACAAAGAATGTTCTTTTAAGTTCTTATTAAAGATTTTTTCATCTAATATTTTACATGTAAATGACTTAGATGAAAAAAAAGAGTCATTTTTATGAATTTATATAGCCAATTGTGTCATTTTGTACGTATCTGGGAATTATTGTTTAAGTAACGGAAAAATAAATAAAATAGATGGAAAATAAGATATTGTTAAAAATTAATTAAAAGTTAATTAAATATTTAATAAAATAAAATCTAATATTTATTGGAAGAAGGTTTGAAGACAAGTAAAATTTTACAATAATGGGAGTGGCTGGAAAAAAAATACAAATTAATTAATTAATCTTATTTAATACTCAAGGAAAACCCACCAATCAATGAAAAATCTTAAAGTTGATATGTTAATTAGTTTTGTAAATCGTTCAAGAGAGAATTTCATCATTAATTACTTGTTGGCACCGAAGTTTTGTCGTGGCAGGGTCAATAAACCAATTTATAGTCAACGTTACAAATGGGAACAATTAGTAATAATTGTATATCTTACAAAATATTTTTAAAAAGGCACCAAAAATGTGCACAAATGATAAATTTTTAACTTTTTATTTTAATTTAATATTTATTTTACAGATGTCATAGTTTCTCTTGGAGATTTAATACTTTTGTTTTTAAATTTATTAAAGGACAAAAAAATTTGGTTCCAAATGGGTTAACCATGATGATTGATGACAACTAGTTTATATAAATAGGAACGATAATTGAAGAAATTTACCACTTTTGCTCAGAACACTGAGATAAGGACAAACCTAAAGCCAATAATCAATAATCAGATTGCAAATTGATCTCAAGGATTAAATCCTTTGGAAATCTATTCCAAGTATAATTAGAAATTTTCATCAGTAAATAAATTCTATATTGGTGAGTTTTCTTAGATTTCCCACTTAAGTGATATTCAAAGCAAATTACTGTCGAAATTTTAATAATATCCCAAATATATTATAGTATTTAAGATATAACTTAAGATATCTTAATTTTCATAGCCTACTTTCTCTAATTTTTCTATTACAAAAATAAATAAAATACAAACTTTAATTTTAAATTAAATTTTTTTTTAAATTTAATGTTTAATTTTAAAATTTCACTTAATTTTAATTCCAATTATATTTTAATTTTTGATTTACCAAACCCACCAACACCAACCAAACAGTCCCAAATTTTCCATCAATATTTTTAATAATATTTTTGATAAATTTTCTGACAAATCAAAATAATAAATAAATAAAAATTTCTTATTTTAACTTTTCGTATTTTATTATTAGATCAATACAATTCTTAAGGATAACCGAAAATTTGATTATTCTAATGTCATAATAATTATGAAAACTTTTATTTTCGATAAATAGAGAAAATGAAAATATATTTAGTAAAAAATTTATATATTCCCAACTAAAAAAATTTAGAAAAATCATTGACAAAAATGTGCACCGATTCAATCAATAATGAAACCTAGATATATTTTTATTTTTAAAAGTAAATTATTCATTGACAATAAATTTACCATATTGTATAGCATAAGGTAATTATTTTCGTTTTTTATATATTTTGAAATAAATTTTGCAAATAATTAAAAAATTTAAGTGGCTTATTATTCCTGAAGTATCAATGAAGTGAGCTCCCGACTGGCCATTTTAAAAGATTTTAATACAATTTGCCATAATATTGTCACAAGAATTTGTTTATAACTATGTTTTTTATTTCAATAAATATTTGATGCCTACTAATTGATAAAAGGTTTTATTTCTCCAAGTTAAAAGTGATTGAAATATTTAAATTGTCAAGATTTTGAAAATGAATTGAAAAAAAACAATAAAATATTTTGAAAATTGGTGGAAATCTAGGCCAGCGTTTCCCAAAGTGGGTTCCTCGGAACCCTGGGGTTCCGTGAACAGATAGCAATGGTTCCGCGAACTTTTTGTAAATAAATAATTAATAAAAAAAGATTTATAAATAAAGATTAATAAATAATTCTCGATTTTATTCGATCCAATTTAAAATTCTTTTCCAATTCTTTTTCAATGGGAAACCACAGTTTTTAAAATTATGTTGTTTTAAAATACGCTTTAAAAATAAGAATTTAAAATTAGTTTTAATAAATATTTTTAAAAAGGTAAGTTATTATTTCAATTTTTGAAAATAATCGTATGAATTTTACCATTTTCTACTACGTATTTGTGCGAAACTGGATTTTCTTATTATACTTCTACGAAAACGAAATATTGTAATATATTGAATTGCTCGGCAGCTATGAGCATCCAATTATCAACAAAAAAAACAGATATAACAAGGATTTGCAAGGATAAAAAACAATAACACTGTTCACACTAATAATATTCATAAGTTTAATTTTTTTTTATATTATTAATCAACAATCGAATAAATTTATTTTATTTTTTCTATGATTGTTATTTTTTTTAATAAATACTATAATTTTCTGTAATACTATAGGTCATATTAATATTCCCGATATTAAAATTCTAAGATTTTTGTAAATAGGGTTCCGTCAAAAATTTGAAATCAAAAAGGGTGCAACGGTGAAAAAAAACGCTGATCTAGGCAAATAGAAAAGTTAGGTTGCACATTAAAATTTAAAAATAATTAAATATAATTTTATATAGTTAACTTTACATATTCTCATAGTGTATTGAAATAAAGAAATATGTGTAAAATAACAATTTTTATTTTTTTTTAAATTACAATAATAAAAAATAAAAATTTCTATAATTATATTTATTTAATAAATGGGTATCTTAACACATGTTTTATTAATGAAATTTTTCAGGTTTTAATCAAGCAAATTATTTAATTATTTTATCATTTATAATTTACCATTGTTTCCAACCAGTGATATTTGCATAAGACAATATGTTAGGAAAATTCATTATTTTCTTTATTGTTTTGTCATGCTTATTTTCCTTTTGCCTAAAATTTTATTCGCTATTTTTTCTACTCCGTAGACTACATTAACTATTAAATTTTCTTTCTTCTTTTTAATATAAACCTTTACGTGATTACGTCGCAGATTTTTTATGTAGAAAGATTTAATCACTTGTTTTGTACATATATATATTTATTAATATTCCCGATATTAAAATTCTAAGATTTTTGTAAATAGTGTCAGAAAATACATATATTGGCAGAAAATATATATTTCAAAAATGTATATAATAAGAATTCCAAATGACAGCTGAATTTCAATTCACAGTTGACATGATTCATTCATAATTGTTCAAAGGTAATTTAGAGGTACTTATTAAATTCACTGTGAAGTTTCTGATATATAATAAATTTCTATAAGTATAAAGTTATGATTTCTTGGTAGGAGCATTTTTTATTTAAAACAATATTAATGATAATTTAAGCCTTTTGCTGCGAATAATGTATTTAATGAAAATATTTTCGACTATAAGATAAGGCTTAAATTATCACTTTATTGTTTTAAATAATAAATTTTTGTTTTAATAAATTTCGCAATAGGCATTGGAAATCATCATCAGTACTCTGCGAATCTGTTTAATAACTATCTTCGTGAAGGTTTCTATTTGTTCTGAAATTGGTTGTAATTTTATTATTTCTGGAATTCTTTTTTCAAAGAAGTGCATGTATTTTTCTTGCTGCTGTTTTGGAATATTTGGCATGGCAAAGTTCTCAAATTAGCTAGAAACTCTGCTCGTAATAATAAAAAATATCCAGATTAGCTATTAGACATTCGCAATTGGCCATTCAAAATGTGAATTTAATAGTTAAATTTTTCTTTCTCTCCTCAATTCTTCACAATATTAATAACAAATTTAAATATTTGTCGCGACCAAAGTTAATATAAAAAATAACAAAAATCTTTACATTAAAATAGTCACGTATTTCAATTTATTTGCTGGTTATCCGTTTGGCTGGTTGTGTTGGGATATACAATAAAGTTACATATAAAAAAAGTCAACTTGTTCGAAGTACAAGTTGAGAGATGAACTTTTACGTTTTAATGGTTATTTTATCGTACAAATCTTTAGATATTATTAATTACTAATGAATATATTTCGTGCGCATTTTTCATGCAAAACACAGTTTTAAAATTTCTTAATTTCATTTATTTTCACTTTGACTAAAAATCAAATATTTATTATTATTCCCATTACAGGATATAAAAATCATTTAAATTTAAATAATTAAATTAAAGAAATAAATAAAACAATATTGTTAGTATTAATTTTATATTGAAATATTTATCGATCACAATTTAATAGGTTTAATATTCAGCTGTGTATCAAATTTTTTAAGGGTTTGCATTTCACGGTATATTTCACTAATTAATAATTTTTATTTTTGGTTATAACAGTTATTTTGATTTTGATCAAGAATTGCAGAAATCCAAGGCTCACATTAATTATTAATTTACGCTCTTTGAATAAAATATTTTTTACAAATATTTTTTTTATTTAAGTATCAAAAACGATGCAATCTATATAATTCCTGGCCCATAAATATCATGGTCATTTGTAAAATGGCTCACAACTGAAAGGGGTTGAGCTCTACAGAAAGACTTTAAATACCTTACTCTAGAAAATTAAAATTCGAAAAATAGAATTACACAAAAAAAGGATATTTTGAGGATTAAGAATTGAATCTGATACCGTGAATTTATATTTTGTTAGTACTCCGTTATAAATAAATATTACACTATTTTCTTTTTTGGTTTTATCGTTTTATATACTTAGTTGGTCTCTACAAACTTTCTTATACACACTCATATATAGTATCAACTATAGAAAGATTGAAATTATTATAATATTTTTAATTTTTTGATCTCTTTAGTTAGCTATTTAAAGTCTTTGATCCACATTTATGTAAAACTTTTTTAATTTTTAAATTGTAAATAAATGTAAAATAAAGAAGGGGATTGCAAATTATAATAACAATAATGAAACATTATATTAAAAAAACATTTGTAGTAAATATCAGTAGCATAGAGTTAAAGACAATAGGTTTTAGGGGTACCTATTTCTTTTTATTAAATACAAAATCTGTAAGAAAATTGTGTTGTATTTCATGTTCTTTTATGTTAACTTAAAAAAATTCAACATAACACTTGAATAATCTTTTCTCAGGGCAACCATCAACTGATGTAGCCAACTGTTCTCATATACCATTGAGGTGACATTGTAAGGTAACAACGTAAATATAAAAGTGTACAAATAATATCGAATTTTAAAGTTGAATTTAATACTCATTTTAAAATATAATTATAAAAATTAAATTTTGTTTAAATAATATTTTTATTAAAATTCAATATTTTTGAATCCGTTGTTGATGATGTAACATATTCTGCCATGTTTTGACACTTATATAGTCCGATGTCTATAAATATGTTAATTCTTCGAATATTCATAATGCCTCAGATTATCTTAAAAAATGTTTACAGAATCTTTTATGAAGTAACAACAAAGACATGGTAAAGTAACCATTTTAAGTTAAATTAAAATGCTCTTCTTAAATTATTAGTCCATAAGTGAAGAAAGACCCCTTAAAATATAAAATGGAAATAAATTTTGATTAATAGTTTAATCTCGAAATTAAACCTTGCATATTTCTTTTCTCATTAAATTCTTTTTGATCAATTATTCCATTAACATGACTGACTGGCACGCGAGTTATATAGTAGGTTTAGATCCCGTATAAGTTACATATAACTCACATATAATCATAAAGAAATAGTGTGACTCCACAACGTCTTTACCAATTTTTGATACTGCAGTTGACGAGTTAAATACAAATAAATCAGAAAATTGCAGAAAAAAGCATTTCAATATTACACCAGAATATTTGTTAGTTATTAACACGAGAAATAAACATTGAATATCACAGTTCCTTAAATGAATTTAATTAGTAGATTTTGTGTTGTCTACATTTCTTCAATTTCCTACTCTTTCCATTAGATATCAAATTTCTTTTATATTTCTTTTTCTAAATTTCTCTCCATTAGTCGTCGTCAGAAATGAAATCAATAAGTTCTCTTTTGTTTATTTTGATCAAACAGTTTTCTTTTCTCATACTTCCTCTGACAAAAAAATCCACTCAATAAAATTTATTAATAAAATTAATAAAATACTTCTTTTATTTACTTTTTTACTGAACCAATTTTTCCTATGTAACAGCAAATAACACTTGGGGGAAAAAGTAATGTCGAAAATATTTGAAAATAAATTAAATATTAAAATAAAAATAAAATCAACTCAAAGATGAAAATAATAAATGATTTTACTGGTGATAATTATTTCGACGAAATTTTTATAATTTTATTATTGTCAAAGATTTTATTTCATGTTAAGAAACTAAAAAAATTTCTATGTAAATTTTCTTCATTGTTCTAATTTGATTAGTGAAAAATATAGGAAATAGAATGTTGTAAAAAAAACAATGAAAAAAGCAAAACCCTATATTTACATATTTTTTAAAGAAAAAGCATTGTTGAAATTCATTAGCGAATGCCACTTCCAGATCTGATGAATAGATCTTAATTAATTCATTTGCTTTAGAAACTATTTCATCACATGACAAAGATCTTTCAAGAAAAAAACTGAATCTGCAATGTAATGCTGCGTAGGCTGCTCGCCGTTTTTCCATTTTTGTAGTCATTACTTAATAATTGATTCAGAATTAAATTTAATCAATTTGAGGCCTACAATGCTACAAATGCTGCAATGCATATATCCAAATTCCAAAAGTGTCTAGGGCCTACGACGACCTTAAAACGGGCGTGTGTAAAACGTATAAAACTGAACAGTATGCATTTTGTGAAATGCGATTAATAAATTTAATTTTCATTTCTATTCAATTACATTTTTAAAAATTTTTATTCTAAGTAAATTCGATTGAAAATAAAAACAGATTTTTTTTGAAATTCGATATGCTTGATTGAATAAATATAATTTTGTTTAAATGATTTGCCATTTTGACAAGCACTAATACAATTAAATGGCACTATTAATAGATTTATAGATTTGATAAAAAACCTCAATAATTCGAACTTTAAATAATTTATATTTTTTTTTATGTCAGATAATTTATAATTTTTCCATGTTCTCACTAATTTATTTTTAATTTATGTTAATTCGAAAAAGATTTTAAAAATATTTAATTATTAAAATTAAATAATCCCAAAATGAAATATGGATTGTTGGATTAAAAGAAAAAAAATCAAGATTATTCAGGAAATAGAGACTGGCATATAGTTTAAAAGTAAGGTTGCTAGATTTTTTTCTATGTCAAACCGGTGCCCCCTTCCCCTTTCGAAAAAATCAGCAATATTAGGCCACTTCATTTTTTCTTCTCCCCAAGATTTTGGCTCGATTGGGCTGCAATGTAGCTTATACTTAATTTTTAATTTCAATTACAGATTTTAACATTTTAATCATTTATTAATTGGAACAAAAACAGTCAAAAATAAATGAAAATATTGACAGGAATAAAAACAATTTTAAACATCAATTTATATATTTTTCATTAGATTTGGTCTTCTGTTAGCCTACTTTATTTTTAAGTACATATTAATATATTTTGCAACAAATGAAATCATGATTTTCAGTGTACTGTAGAATACTTTCAACTACATCTATAAAAAGTCTCTTTTTCGTATGTCCATTGAATTTATATTAACGAGAATATTTTCTCCACGTTACCATTATGTTCTGGTATGAAAAAAATATTCTCGCACATGCGATATAGTTTTCTTTCAAATCAAAAGATACCGCGTGTACAAAATAATCATCCAACCTCCACGACAAGTTTGTGAAAACTGGAAAAAACAGTGTTGCTGGTGTTGCGCTACCGCTCCGGCTACTGTCGATCTTACGAATGAACTCAATTGTTCACATCCGCACATCAACACAATTCACAACCTCTATGTACGATGGACAAAATGCTTAAAATGAACAAACTGTGCATAATAGACAAATTTGAAAACTGGGATTTTTGAACCTTTCGAAAGGTTCATTGGAGAACTGGGATACAAGGCTTAAAACCGGTGACAATCTCGAAACACAACCTAAAGCATTTTATCAGCAAGTATATGAATAATTGCAGTCGTTTAATTGAATTTGAGTAATAAATAAATTGCACATCTACAAAAATTGAACCCGACTTAAAAGCACATTTAGACGGATTATTTTGTAATTTTTATTAGAATTTTTCGATAGTTTAAACTGATTTTTAATAAATCTAAATGGGCGAATAATCAAAGTTTCCTTATATTTATAAAATTTAAAGAATTTGATTGAGTATATATATTTCGTTTTTATAATGGCATTTATGTTTTTTTTATTTTATAATTTGTTTTATTTTATTTTTTTTTGATAACACCTGCAAACTACACAGTGAAATACTATATTACAAAAACTACTTTAAAGCTTCTAATAATCTCACATTTTTCTATTAATTTCCAATTAACTTTTTTTATTTTAAATAATTCCCCATCTGAAAACAAAAGTTTGAAGAAATAATGAAATTAATAGATATTTATATTAATTTCAGATTTTATTCAATATCAATAGTTTTTTTAATTTGTTTTACATCTCAGATTTTTCGATAAAATAAATCAATTTTATTGACAGAAATTGTTCTGGTTATTTCATTTTTTGGAAAAACATAATAATTCCCAAATTCTATTTTTTTCAAAAATATAAAAGATTTCCCAGGGAAATTATTAGAGGTTCTACAGTATAAATGTTGAACTTCCAGTCAGTTTACATTAAATTTCTATAATAATTTTGAATATTTCTAACATTAAAGTATTTACAATTTATTTGAATTCTGATTTTTTAATATTTATTATTATACTATTTGCAATCTGATATTTAATATATGTTAATTTTTTTAAATTTGTATTTAGGATTTCTAATGTATTGTTATTTTTATTATTATTATGTATATTATATTAAAATATAATAAACTTATATAGTGTAATTCTCTATAGTAAATTATAACTATAGAAAATTACAAAAATAAAAAATCGAAATATTATAAAATATAAAAGAAATAAAATCGATAATTAGAAAAGAATATTACAAGATTTATTTGAAAGAAACCATACACCTAAATCTGAAATATAAAAGTTTTATAATCTAAAAAAATCAATAAAATTATAGTATAGGAACACACAAACTTACCTGTGTGGAAAAATTTAATGTTCCGAAAGTTAAAAGTTGTAATATATAGGAATCGAGAAAGTGACAGAAAACTAATTTTACATACAAACACAGCACACGTAATATAAAATACATGCAAATTTATTATAGTGTTTTTTATTCCGAAAGTTATTTAACATAATGTTAACATATCATTATTTTTAATATATTAAAAAATCATGGGGGAAAAACTTTTAGATTTTGAATCGGACAACTCTACTTTGAGCTTTTGAGAAAAGGACAACAAAACATCGTATATTTTATAAAATATTTTTGAAGTTAATATTTCTTTAGATTTTCAGATATTTCTCTGGAAACGCTACCTTTTTGCGAAGGTGAAGATCTGACAATGTAAGAATTTTTCATTTGATTACAAATAATTAAAATATTTTACAGTATACCAGACATTTCTTGTCAAACGCCTTTGTTTGAAGGTAGCATTTCTAATATTCAACAAGGTCATCGACATCTTTAGATTTGCAGTAAAAAATTTGAAAATCGTAAATTTTAATAACTTGTTTCAAAAAATAATATTTTTAAAGAATTACAAAAAATGACAAAATTCGTCTTATCAATGAGCTGGAAAAAGAAGATTACAAAAACTTAAACTATTTTATCTATAATACATATTCTTTCTTAAATGTCTTAAAAAAATAAATGGGTTTGGTGATTACTTTATTTATTTATAGTTAAAAATATATCTGACTTACATTGTATCGAAATAATTCCAAATAAATTCATAAAATGTCATAAAAATCCTAAAAATACGTGAAGATTAATTTAAATAATTTATAATCAAAATATTGACTAAAAGTAATATTTAAGAGCTTGAATGATCTTATAATTATATAAATTCAAAATTCAAGCCTTAAAAGTTACTTAAATTTAAAAAATTTACTTGAAGACGTATAAAATTGAATAAATGAAGTACATAAATAACTTCGCACTCTCATAAATGGTGAGTCATCCACTGATGAACACACCAACGTGTATTATAGAAACTTTTATATTTCGGATTTAGGTGTATCAAGAATCTCAGGACATAAGATAACAATCCAAAAACGGCTTACTCTCAACCGCAAATCATTTAACTATAATCGGATATAAAAGAAGACTTTCTTTCAATTTGATTTCGGGGAACTTTGAAATTTAATATAAATTAAAAGAAGTATTTTTCATCCTAAACAGAATTGAAATTCTCAACTTCCCAAATTTTAAGATTTTATATTTTTTCTTTGAATAAACGTTATAAAAGTTGAACTAGTTTTTAATATTTTATGTTAATTTAACATTTATTTTAATTGTCGTTCTCATACACAAAATTAACACACAAGTACCCAAGCTGTCACGAGACAAATATTTTTAAATGAGACTCTGCTGGGCTCTACAAACTCTCTTACTACAAACATACACGACAAACGAAGAAATAACAATCACTACTAATAATAATAATAAAAGATCATAATAACAATTATAAATGAAATTTTGTTTAGCTATGTGGTCTGATTTTTAAATTTATTTCCAGTTTATATTCAATTTTTAACTTATACCATTATTATATAATTACAATCAATATATATTAAAATTTATTATCTGAAATTCATGCAGATAAAACTAAAATAAAATTTAGAAAGTTACATAAATAAATATTTCATCGCGTTGGAATCCATATTCAGCTCTCCATCTTCTTATTAACGGCAGTTTTATAGGTCCTTATCACAAATTTGGAATAGTAAAAATAAATCTCCGGACAACTTTTCAATGATGAAAGCTGCGAAATGATGTTCATCAGTTTATAAAAAATGTATGAACCTTCAATATATGAGTTATAATCTCCGCAACAAATTGCATTTATCATGTATGTACATGGGTCTCCGCAAAGGAGGGCAAGGGGGAGGGCACTTGCCCCCTCCCGAATTTCCCAAACCATTCTATAATTCGATTAATTTAAACACATTTTAATCGATGCGCTCAAACAATGTTGGAAAAACCAAAGACAAAAAAAAATTAATAAAAAAATTTGATTTAAAGAGGCTTCCTGTTTCTTTTAATGTTATTAATTATATCTGAAAATCAATGATTTCAAATCATCTTATTTGTATAAAAACTTTCAATATTAACTGAAGATTCTGGTTATAAAAGTGTTCTATTTTGTAAATAAAATGAAAAAAAGTCATATTTTGTATAATGCCCCAAATATTTATCATACATATGCATATTTTAGATTCTCTTTCACCCTAGAAAAAATTTCTACTTGTTAAAAAAAATATTTTTGCCCCCCCCCCTTGGAAAAATTCCTGCGGACGCCCATGTATATGTAAAATATATAAAAACCAAATTTTTGCGTGTAATATGTGGACTTGAGTTACAATTTTGATAATAAAACAAATGTTATATTTATAATTATCTTTTTAAGGAGTTAGTAAATCTCTATATAAAATTATTATGGTTAAATGGTAGAAGTGAGATCAGTTTGTAGAAATAATTATTACTGTTAAATTTTTATATTTAAATTCTATATTAAATTATATCATATTATATTAAATTATATTAAATTAAATCAATTAAATGTATGACCAGTAATTACATTAATATTAATAATTATCACGCCTCGGTGTTTAAATACGCTAGTAAACGGCACAATTTTGAAGTTGTTATAAAAATAAATGCTTGAAGAAGACTTGAATTTAATTGCGTCTAACAATCTTTATTAAATTTATTTTCCATTTAGTGAAATATATTGTAGATAATTAATTCTGGCTCGTACAGAAAATTATGTATTTTAAAACATTACCTATAATTATAGCAAAGCCATCTAATGAAAATATTTTTCAGGTTTTCAAGTTTAACAAAATCTGTATATTATTTTATAGAATATATTTTCGTAATTCTCTTCTCTCTCATCTCATTATCCTTTCATTAACTTGTTTTCTATTTTTAAATAAGACAAATGTTTGATAAAGTAAATTTCCATAACGCACAAAATTAGCAATTCATATTTGCATAAAATAATAGAAAATATAGTTTCTCTCCCCCTTGTGGACTTGAAAAGATATTTTTCATTAGCTGCATTTAAATTTTTAGTTCCCCATTAAAACAATAGTGAATTGCCAATTTATGGAATATAATGAAATTAAATTATTCATAAAAAAATTTTAATAAAGTGTTTTTGTATATTTAATGATAAGTAGTGATGGAAAGATTGCATTTAGGTGAGTGATAATTTCACGCCGATTTCTCACTTCTAGAGGAGTTTTGTCTAAATTGCAGTTAAAATTTTATATTTTCTTTATATTCCTTTCAATCTTGTAAATTTTTCTACGTTAATTACATTTATTAAAAAAGTGACTATGAATCAGTAAGGATATAAAAAAACATCGATATCTTTACTGATTCATAATCAATTTTTTTAATAAATACAATGTCAATTGGAAAGAAATCAGAGGTGAAAATCGAAAGAAGTTCTTCTATTAAACTTGATTGCCTACTTGTATAAAGTTTTTAATTTATATTTTTAAATTAATCCATTTAATCAGAAACTTTTCTACATTTAAAAATAATTTCTATTGCATTTAAATACTTTATAGGCATCTGGATAAATCAAATATTTGAAAATAAATGCTTTAATTTATAGACTTACTGATTTGAATTTTGATTGATGATATTAATTATTACTTATTTTCATTAATGAGAATATTTATTTATTATTTTGAAATATAGAAATTTAGTTGGAAAAATTTTATTATTAAAAATAAAAATTTCACATTTAAAGGCAATCCAAATAAATTTTAACAATAAAAACTTTTAGTACTCAAAAAGTTTCATTAATTTTATTGAAATTTATCAGTATCAATTTGTGACTGTTCAGCTTTGACAGTAAATTGATAATAAAATAATTAATTTTAAAAATCGATTTTTTTGAAAACTTTTCCATATATATAGATAGATATATATAAAATATAATTTTTTATATTATTGATCCTTTTTAACACGTTGATTATACTTTTCTCCAATATCACTCCAATCACCTGTGACAAGCAAATTATATAAGTTCGACTATATTTGACTGTAAGAATAAAAAAAAATAAAGTTCCTAAAAAAAAAAACTAAGTTTCCAAAAAATAGCTATTTATGTGTCTCGTAAAATAATTTGTCCAAAAAAATTGTTTTACAAGATGCACTTTATTTCCTTTTTACACACATTCCCAGTCCGTTGCACTTCACCTTCATCTGATTAGTCAGCCAATCATAAAGAACTGTAAATTTAAATTTGACATGGAATAAGATTTAGACATAAAATTCAAAAATACTTAAAAATAGAAAATTGGAATTACCTAAATTGAAATTTTAAATGATAAATTATAAATTCTATAATAAATAAATTCGTTAAACTGAAATTTAAAAAAATTCATTTCTATTGATTTATTCGAAGAGAATTACAAATGGAAATAAATTTAATTGTGTCACTTTTTATGAGAATTGGTGGTAAATGGGTTAATACTTGAAAATCTAAAAAAAATTCTAACAAAACAAATTATAACAATTATTGCCAAAATTGGATAAAATTTTAGTTTGATCAATATTTAAAACAAAATAACTTTACTGGAGCTATTAAAATATTTGTTTGTTTATTCAGCTGTTGGCTGGACAAATTAAAATAAAAATTTCATTTCACAAGTCAAAAATTTGTTTCAATCAAAAACATTATTTTCATTCAATATAATTATAAACTTATTTTGTAAACCAATTGAATACAATTTGTAGATATTCCATATAAAAATTAAATTAAATATTAGTAAATTTTTAAACGTAATTAGATAAATTTTCGAAATTTCAGTTTATTCTTGGAAGGGCAAAAATATTTACATTAGAAAAATGATGTGCCGAAAATTTGTAATTAGCCAAAAATATTTTACTGATTTATTGTTATCAAATAACAAATAATCAATATCAGTAAAATCCTTTATTTTTTGTTCACTTTTGATTTGTTTAATTTTAATATTTCATTTATTGTCATTATGATTATATATCAAAAAATCACAAAAAATCACTATTGCTGTTCGGTAATATTTTACCAGTAGTTTGATGTAAATATTTTCTTATGTGCACATCAGACATAAAATTTGACAATTAAGTCAAAACATTACAACCATAAGACGAGCAGAATTGTATTTTGACAAATTTTTACAAAATAAAATTTTGGAGCTTGATTTTTATGTAGTAACATGGAGTCAGATTAATTAAATACAATAACCATTAATTGTTATATGTCTATGACTAATATTTATTAAAAAGCTTGACTATGAATCAGTAAGGATATCGATGTTTTTTTTATATTCACAAATTTTCGGCACTGCCTTTTTCAAGTAATTTTTTTTATCAAAATTTGTGAATTTCAAAAAAAAACATCGATATCTTTATTGATTCATAGAAAAGTATTTTAATAAATACAATGTCAATTGAAAATAAATCACAAGTGAAAATTGAAATATATATAGTTTTGCTTCCTCTAAAAGTTACAATGTTACAAGTTACATTTATTTTACGTACATTAAATTCTTATTTTATGTATTTTCCCAAACGAATCTTTAAAAAACGATTTTTCTCTTGCGCGTCTTCAGTGATTATTCAAAAATATCGTTAACCAAGTTGATTGAAATAAAAAATAGTTAATAACAATAGTTAATAAGTATTAATTCTAATAAAATAAATATAAATGAAACTATGGTTAATTTGCTAAAAAATATTGGTTTCAAATTTAATATGCTTTTCTGTAATTTAAGTAACAGTTTGATGATAATTGCAATTGTTAGAATTTGCATTAGAATATGGCACCAAATTATATTTGCATTTAATTGTTCAGGAAATGTCAGTACCGTAGAACATTTTAGTCATTGATATTTATGTCAGAAGATCTGTTAAATTGTTTTAAAAGTACCACTCGGTAAAACGAAAGCCTTTTTAGACAGCTTTTACATTTTATCATTAGATTTGTCCATGAAATTCCCATTATTGTAAATTTTATCTATTTTAAAACTAAATTTAATAAAACCCAAAAATTATGAATATATTATTAGTATTTCACATTTTATATCAATTTAAAGAAAATTATTAAAATTTAAATAAATGAAAATTTTTAATGTTTTTAATTTACTTAAATTATAAAAATATAATAAAAGTTTATTGAATGAATCAAGATTTATTTAAATATTTTTTATTATAAATAAAATGTTGATAAACGGTTCAATTTTTAGTAATAAAAAGAAAATTTAAAGTCGCTCGTCTATTGTTGTAATGTCACTATATAAATTCAATCTAAAAATAAAAATTTTCTTCTGTCTGAACTGCAAAGTAAATATCCTTTTGTTATTTTTAACAGAAACTGAAAATTGAAGTTCATCAGAGAAATTAAGAGAAATATTACAAAATATTTAATGAGCCTTTTGGTAAAATTTTATTTCATTATTTAAAATTCCATATTTAAATTTAAAAAAAATAATTTTAAACTGATTTTAAGAAAGAAATTAATAATGTGTGTTAATTATCTCTTTGTTTTAATAATATCACACGTAAATTTTAAATATTTGAAATTAAGATTATTAAATAATACTCCTTCTGTCCCATAATACTGGATATTATTCGTTTTGTGTCCACGGATTATGGCGAATATACGGCTCTACCTCAATATTTTTTTCTTATGAGTTGAATTAATCATACGACTTTCTAAAAAATATCATTTACCATAAATATAACCGTATCTTATTGTTTTATTTTATCATTATTTTATAAAAAATCAAAAATTACAAAAATTACTGGATAATTTTCACAAAAAGCTTAGAAAACTATAATTTGTCAAGAATTAATGAAAGAAACGATAATTTTAAACTTATTTGTTCACATTTAATAATGTTTTATTATTACTGGACATCCCCTATCATTTTGACATTTCATTTTTGTATTTTTTTTGTAAACATTATTTCAGCTTTTCGTCATAGAAGTTAAATATTTTCAAATTTTTATCCATAAATATGGAACGAAATAAACGTGAACTTTCAAATGAACATATGAGGCTAATATATGAGGATTAGCTAAGTGAAAGTGACAACGGAATTCTTAAGAGGGGGTATATACAATTCCATTGCAGCTAAATATCATGTGAGTAATGACATGCCTCGTGATTCGTTGAATAAAGTTTTTTTATTTCTCCAAAATTGTATGATTGAAAGCATCAAAGTCAATGAAGGAAACAATTACAATCAACCACATATGGCCAATGAATATTCGCAATTGCTCTTTCCGTTCTAAATAAATAAAAAGTTTCATTCTTTTTTTAAAAATATAGCAATCACATGTGACCACAACACAAATACATTTTTTATGCACTTATGTAGCAGAACTACCATTTTTAAGAAATAAATTTAATAGAAATATATCAACTTTTTGACAAAATTAGTTTTTTATAGAAACATATCCAGTAATATGGGACAAGAAAAACGGAGAAAATTATCCCGTATTATGGGACGGAGGGAGTAATTTTAAAAAATTAATTTGAATAATAAGTGAAAGATTATAAATTATTTTATTTTAAGTGATGATATTTTCAAAAGATATTAATGAAAATTACTTAAATAAATATCTTTTCCTAAAATAATCCAACTTTAATCCTAATCATAATTTCGAAGGATTTTATTAAAGCTGAAAGACTATTGAAACCGTTTAGATTATAAATTTTAGAATATCCTAATAAAATGTACAAAAGTAAGAAGTTTGGTAAGATAATTGCAAACCAGATAACCGGGCTCTTGCTTTAAATTTCTTTCATAAGAGCTTCTAATTACTTTCAATATAAATAAATAAAAATCTTCATCACCATAATCCAGTTATTTTCTTTTTTTGTTAAGAAAACAAAATTCTGATTTGTATATTGAATATTCATTAAAATAGATTTAGAAAAATAAGAAAAGATTACTCAAAATTTGACGCTCGAGTTCAACAGCTTCATAACATGTTGTCTCAAGCTTTTAAGAAACCACCAAATATTCCAGTCCTATCTTTTGAAATCTTATTTGGACAAATAAAATAGTGTTTCCAACAAGTTTCAAACAAGTTTTAAAGAATGTCAATGTTACTTTTATCTTGTGCTTATGATGTTTGTAATCAAGACATGATATTTCATTTGCCGTCTTCCTTGTGGAAATAAAACTTATTTGGTACATTATTTGCGGAAGTATATTCAAATAATAAGCCTCAGTCTTTTACTTATGAAAAACGTTCCCTTTATCATGTGAGGTTGCATCCTGACAACTTGTAATGCTCAACAAAAATTGAAAAGAGAAAAAAACATTTCTATTAAACATTAAAAGTATATATTTTTAAAAATTCAAATATAGGTTTCTAAAAAATATTCAAAAATAAATGTATGAATATATTTTAAAAATAGACTATTTAAATAACAAAGAATTTTTTAAAAAATTATTAAAAATTAAAATATTAATTTTTTAAGACTTTAAATGTTAAAATATAGATTGGAATATAATAAATTTAAATGTTTAAAAGTTTTAATCTATTAAGTTTTATTAAGTATACGTGAACAAATAAATGTATAATAAATTGAATATATTTTTTATATACATTGTCGAAAAATATCTTTATTTTGATTGATTTTTTCTGTTTTTTAATAGGAAATCCTAAGAGATTGTTGAAAGCAATTAAATTCAGATATTCCAAATAATTTATTTAAAAACAACTACAGAAATTCAAATTCTTTTAATTAATTTTTTTAATATTCAAACACGTGAGGGTTTTGTAATTTTGACATGATATCCGAAATACTATAATATTGTTGTGCTATTAGTAAAGTTTCGGCAAGAATTAGCTCTGCATTTGGCTTCTCGTGTTAAGTAGAAAATCATAGAAAAAAATAACAAGACATAATTACCCATTGATCACAAGAAAACATATTCATTTCATAATACTTTCAATTAATTTTATTACCCCTATGCCAAATTTTTATGGTTATTTAAGAGAAAGTTTTGAAATTCCTTACAAACCTCATATAAAATAAATAAATAAAATTATACACAACATTTTTTAAATAATATATTGAAATTGAAATTTTTTATCTGCTCATCGTAAGAATTTTCAAAACTCCGATTTAAAAATAATATAGTGTAAATGTTATAAGTGTAATCAATTAGTTGAAATAACCATTTATGTTAAATTTGTATATCAATATTAAATTATATTAATGTAACTTAAATTAAAGTAATTATCTTTATGACCAATAGTTACATCAATATTAATAATTGCACGCCTCAGTTGTTTAAATTTTCATAAAAACAAGAGAATCTAAAAATTGTAATTAATAAAAAAATTGTTGGAATAAGACTTAAAATTTCATTGTGTCTAACAAAAAAGATAAATTAGAGGGAACTTTGTTTAGGAGTAAACCCAAGTGTTACCATAATTTCAGCATTAAGTAGAGGAATGGTTTTGTTCAATTAACATAAAATATCGAAACTTGGAAAAGTATTCGCGAGAAAATTTATGAAGATACAAATTCTATAAAAAAAATAGAGCTATATTTTGAATCACATCCGACAGAACTTGAAGTTATTTTATTACTAAATTCAAATTAATAATTAATGATAATATTTATACTGGGGATTTAGTTTTTTCATTGAAAATACCACTAATAAATAAGAAAAAAAGAAAATTTATTTAACCATATTTTTGAATTCTAATAATCATTATTTTATAGACATTAATGCTGATTTTTAGAAAGATCTATGGTGAATGAATTTTTATTATTTGATAGGAGCTTAAAACTACTGAATTTATTAGAATGATAAAAATTTAGAAAAAATAATAATTATGAGGAAAGAAACAAATATAAAGATAAATAACTAATTAATATTGTATTTACAAAAAACGATGTATAGACTTATTATACAAAAAAAATTATAACATTATTTTTTATTATAATAATATAACTTTTTTTGACAATTTTGCGGACAAATTATATTGTAATTCTTTTTATCAATTAATATAAAATATTTTTAAAAAAAGTTCGAAAAACTAAATAAATAATTTATAAAGACCTATTATTTTTTTTTGTCATCTCTAAATAATAAATCCCAAGAGCGCCTCTGAATATAATTTTACACATGCAATGACAAATTAAGTTTGTATTTTATTCAATTTCTAAAAAACTTAATTTTTAATAATAATTGAATAATAAATAAAAAAATAGTAAAATAAACAATAAAATATAATTTTTGAATATTATTAATAAGAATAAAATTCAAAGATTCTTTTCCTAAACAAAATTAAAACGTTAAGGTTATTTTAGAAGATTTCAATACTTCAAAACATATAAAGGTGATGCACCCGAAATGTTTCCAGTCTACCCCAGTTATAAATGAATTTTTTACTCTTTTTTGTCATCATTTTATTGATTATTTTGATTTTATTATTCGATTATTTTGAAAATAATCTATTGTTGATTTTACCTTTTATTTTTGGTGTAAAACACAAATATGTCAGTGCAAATAAAAATTATGGATAAGGTGAAGTATCACAGTGCAATTAGTTTTAACCTTTTTCTTGATCAAAGCAGCCAGCAAATTACTGAAAATTTGATACGAGTCTATTGATATAAATGTCTTTCGAAGTTTACAATTATATCCTGGATTACAGAATTAAAGAGGGGACGACAAAGTATAAATTATGAAGAAAAAGGAGGACGTCCCAAGTACTTGACAAATAAGAACAATAAAGAAAATTTGAGAAAATAGAATATGAGGATTGTCGAGTAACTACCAGACAGCTGGCAGATGTTCAACGAGTCTCCAATTGGCCAAGAGTGAACAGTTGTTACTGAACCTCAATTTACATAAGGTCGCCTCATACTTCGCTCCAAGGTTTCTTCATCTAGATATGTGTGCAGATCATAACCTTTCAATTTATCACACATATGGAACTTGAATTTTACAGAATCCTATCCCTGTTTATGAGACCCTTTAAATCTTCATGTGCCTAAATTAAGATGCAAGTCGTTGGAATGGCAGAGGCTTGAAGAGGTAAAAGTTTGAAAGGTTCATCCTGACCGACTTTGTTGGAAAAGGGAATACAATTAATGAAGAATCTATGACAAGCTCTTTGAAAATATTTTCAGATTAACTCGAAAACCTCGCACAACAATGAACCGGTGCACACATTTTGGGTTGCTCAAGAGAAGACTATAGTGACTAGATTTGATGTCATTCCTCATCTATCATATAGTCCGGATATAGCTCTTTCTGATTATTGTCTGCCAGGACAGCATTTCACGGATGCAGACAGTTTACAAAAGGCCATCGAAAACATTTTTGAAGGGTTTCCACCATTATTTTACCATGGTACATTTGAAACTCTATCTGTACGCTGGCAGAACTGTTTGGATTTGAGAAGTAGTGATGTTATACTAATAAAAAGTTCTGTTATTTTACAATTTTTAACTGGCATAGGTCGGAAACATTTTGAGCGAACCAGGTATATATAAGAAAATTTCCCCGAAAGCTATGTTGGAACATGTAACCCATTCATCCTCCTCTTGGAGCTTTGGTTTTTATTGATGTCATACCTTTATGGACTTCCGGTGGACAAGTGCACACCAAATGATTCTGATTGGATTTCAAATGATTCTGTATCTGTTGTGCAATATATTGATTCATATGGATCTGTGATGGAATAGGAACCTGGTGCATTTTCCATTGGTTCACTGTAGCACAATTGTCGGTTTGTGAGTTATTAATAGAATCGATTTTGGAATTTGAAATTGGATGGCGACTGTTAGACATTTGCGGAGACATTTTGAGTATATTTCTATCGATCTAAATAATTTATCAAATAAATTTAAACGTTTTCATTAGTTAATTTTTAAAAAAAATCAAATATTCTAGTTAAAAAAATATGACAAAGTTAATAATAAAAAAAATTGAAATCTTACTTGGTACTGTTGTTTATTAGTTCCAGAGTTTCGCATTTTACCGGGATTTACTATTCTAGAATTAAAATTAATTTTTATGTTTAATAAACAAATTAAATTGTCAAAGTGTAATCTTTTCCATTAGAAATTCTAAATAATAGTCATTTAAATAAAAAAATATTCAACGACTTATCGCCAGTTAATTAAGTTAATAATTAAAAAATAAAATAAATTTTTATGAACTCACGTTTTAGAAAGAAAAATCCTGTTTTCATAGAATAATGATTCCAGAAAAATTCAAAAATTCAAAATTCACTTATGCTTTCGAATGGAAATTATTCATAACAAATTGGAATATTAAATGTTTGCGATTGAAAGCTAGCAATAGCTACTCAGATAAACTGCCATGATCTCATAAGCGGTACAAACAAGTCAAGTGTGTGTGTATGTGGAATTCTGTGAGAGAAAATTTGCTTTCCCATGCGTGTGTGTTAGTCTATAAATTTGTAGATTCATTAATAAAGTTGTGTGCCTATTCCATACAGTAATGGACATGAATCAATATGCTACGACCACAATGATTTTCTGTTCCACAATATTTATTTTAATCTAACCAGTTTTGATGTCGAGATTTAATTCTAAAAATTTTTAAATTAATAGATGTTATGTATAGATTCAAATTGTACCGCTTCTTCCATTCAATTTTTTTCATGTATGAGAGATTTGATTGGAAATTACTTAAAATTTGACAATCTATCTAATGATATTAGTACCAAAAATATATTGAAGTCATATATAGTTGAGATTTATTTAATAAAATTTGGTTTTGTTAACAAATATTGTATACATAATAATTATTCCTTTATACAACTTTCCCCATTAGTACAGTAGCATGATATTATGTTTTGCACTATCCTTTCTAATAGAAACTTAAAAGTCATGGAAATATTGATATTGCGTACAACGAATATTCAATTACGTTCCTTGCAATATTTAGGTCAGTAGGTAGTTAGTAGCTCGCTGCCCCTTAATTCCTCCTAGTCAAAATGAAGCCTGTGCCCGTGTGCCACATGTTTTTTGTCACTGTGAAACACTATTTTGGTCTCAGGATTTAATGTCAATTGGTCGTTGCTCTATAACGTAAAAAATGAACTACAAAATTTTTCAGGTCAAAATGAACTATGGTGTAGATGGTTAATGGGTCTCATGTCGATGTGAAGCACTATAGTGAAGGGATATTTTTGTTCTCAGGGATTTTTGTACTAGATTTTGCCTCTCGCTGAAAAAGCCTGTGGTTCAAAAGTCAAATAGGTGATATGTCAATGTGAATATCACACTAGTGAGGCATATTTGGTCTTAGGTTTTTATATCATTGTGAAGCGTAGTGATAGTAGCTCGCTGTCCCATAAATGTCAATGTGAATATCACACTTTAGTGAGGGGTATTATTTGTCCCAGGATTTGTGTAGAGGAATTTACTATAAGATATTTTTAATAAACGATGACATCTGAGAAATTATGGTATTATATTTAAAAATGAATAAAATAAGTAATAATTTAAAATTAAGTAAGATAATAATTTAAAAAAATAATGTAATGAAATTTTTAAAGCCAACGTTAATCCTTAATTGCATTGTGTAGCAAATTTGTAACATACCAGAATTTCACGTTTAGATCGCCTAAAATAAATAAGAACTAACCATTTCATAGTGTTGCTTGTGAGCTAAAAACCTTTTAACGGATTTAGTTCATAAAGTGAACGCTAGATGCGCCATAAGTCTTAATATACTTATACTATACAAGACGTTATTTTATTTTATTCAAAATAAATAAAAAAAAGTCATGCAATTAAGGCTTAATAAGATAATTTTCAATGGTAATTTTTATGCAAATTTTAGTGAATAATAATATTAATAATAATAGTAATAATTCAATCAACAATCAAATACTTACTACCAAGTACCAATAACCAAAAACTAGATACTAAAAGCCAAGTGCTTACAACTGGATAACAACAACTAGATACTAACTACCATGTACATACAACCAAGCACCAAGCACTAACATCTGGTTACTAACAAACATATAAAACGAATATCAAGTAAATCACATACTAACTACCTATTTAGGTCAATTACAAATAACTTACGTCCTGCAATTGGAGACTATGAATCTCGACTCCTCTTCGCATTTTGAATGCTGAGACTATAAATTCCCACCTTTCAATGAAATTCCATTTTGACGAAATAATTTTATTGAAGTGACTCAAGCTGTAACGTTTTATGTCTACAAATAAAATTATTTCTTCGTTCGATGTCTTGGTGAAAGTATATTGTATTTAATGTAATTTAGGTGAATGATGCTCACTTTTCGTGTTTTTTCTATCAAATAGAAGAAAATCCAATTTCATTCTGGTCAATAACACTTTGATTTACACAATCTGCACTTTTCTTTTAATTTTAATAGGTAAGTAGCCCAATTGGTAACCACCTCTGCAAATTTGGTTAGATTTCACTTAGATTTCTCACTCTAATTCTTCCTAACTTTCGTTTTAGTTCTTCTATTTTCAATATTCTGTTTTAATATTCAGTTTAGACCATATTGATGGCTTTCCAATTCATTGGCTCCTTTCAGAGGACACTCTCTTATCCGTCGACTCTCTTAATTCAATTTTCGACTGAGATTTCGGGGGAAATTAAATTAATTTAACTCTACTGACATTTTGCTTGCTAAGCTTTGAAATTTTGTTTCTAATTAAAATTTACAATATAGCAATTTAAAATCTTTTTGTAAAGCTCATAATTTTAAAGGGCTAAATTCAAAATTTCATACAGAAAGAACCATACATCCAGGGCCGTGCCTGACCGGCGTTCATTAGGTGCGCCGCACGCAGGCGGCCAAATTAAAAGGCGGCCCGACGACCAGAAAAACAAAAAAAAATTAAAAAGCAAAATAACAATGTTAATATATAGTCATAGTCATATATAATCGAAGTAAATTGTCAAATAGTTGAGTGTTGTTGTTAATTCGTCAATTGTAATCATTATCATTGCGCTCTATGGCGTACTAAATTTTTTTTAGCTGCGCTTATCACAGAATATTATTCTGTGCGCTTATTGGCGAGTGCATGCTGGCGCAGTGGCCGCATAGAACTCCGTGATGTAAGAATAAATAGAGATGAACACTCTTTTTAACCCACGATGAACAGAGTACATCTCTCTTTAATCTAACTGATTTTAACCTTACTGAGTTCTACGGGTTCTACGCGCCAGCATGCTCCCACATGCGCTCGGCATAGGCCATATCAGAATCAAGTGCAAAGTGCAAATTCATCTTTCACGTTTGTTCAGATGCTCTACCTGGCTGTAGGTAAGTTGGGAGCGCGTGTGTGTGTGTTATAATATGTGATTTACCTGTCTGTCTATAACACGGCAAGCGTCTCAGCTGCGTGGCAATAAAACCTTATTCAAACTCGGAAAGCGCTTGGGCAGATTCCCTCACCGCCTCACCCAACGCTTTGTTACAAAAGGTTGAAAAAGGTAATGAATTTAATTCTACAATAAATTAATTTCAATATAAATCCTTATTGATATTTTTAAACATTTTAGTAAAATGCCTAAGAATGACTGGGAGAAAAACGAAAAGATTGTCTGGAGCACAATATAAAAGAAAGCGAGAAGAAAAACAACATGTTGCTAAAAAAATCTTTGGTTCACTAACCAAATATTTGGAAAAACCTCCAGAAATGCAAAATGCTTGCAGTCGCCAAGCAAATCTAAGCAGTGAATTTTTTTCCAATGAAAATGAATTATCTGCCGAAAATACAAATGATATTAGTAGTAATGATGAAATAGGAGATATTGCAGTTACAAATATCGACGATATCACTGAAATTGATTAAGAATATTTTGCTATGTGTATAGAACTAAATGATCCAGCTTGCTGGCCTTTAACACTTATCAATAAAATGCTGGATATTTTAATTGAAAAAGGCCCTATTCAAAATATACAATCTACATATCCACTAAATGAATTTGGAAGGTTTATTTCTATAGAAAACTGCCAAATGGTGAAAAATTTAATCGTGAGTGGTTAATCTATTCTCCAAAAAATGATGCCACATTTTGCTTCTGTTGTAAATTATTTGGCAAACAAGAAATAAAATTAGTTAATGAAGGCTTCAACGATTGGCAACACATATCTGACAACTTATCTCGTCACGAAAAAACATCGCTGCACATCGAAAATTGCACCTGTTGGAAAAAATTGGAATTAAATTTAAAAAGAAAAACTACAATTGATAAGAATATGCAACGGTATTATGACGCCGAGAAAAAACGATGGTGTCAAATTGTCAGGTGCATGATATCTGTGGTACAATTTCTAGCAGGACAGTGTTTAGGTTTTAAAGGTTCTTCCAGCAAATTGTACGAAAAAAATAATGGAAATTTTCTGAAAGTAATTGAAATGATAGGAAAATTTGATGATATAATGGCAGACCACATAAAACCCGTACAAGAACCAATCTCTTTAAAGAACCACATGCCACATTACCTGGGAAATCGCTTTCAAAAGGAAATAATCACTATCCTTGCAACCCAAATTCAAAAATATATATTAACATCAATAAAATATTTTTCAGTCATTTTGGACTGTACGTCGGACACTGGACATGTCGAGCAAATTACAATGATTATTAGGTATGCACATATTAAAAATTATGAAGTTGAAGTAAGAGAAAATTTCATTGGCTTTTATCAAGCTGAAAAATGTACTGGAGAATCTTTTTACGACTTCTTAATTCAAAAGTTAAACTATCTTGAATTAAATATTAACGATATGAGGGGCCAGGCATACGACAATGGGTCTAATATGTCCCGAAAACATAAAGGATTGAAAAAACGAATTTTGGACAATTATCCACGAGCTCTGTTTATGCCATACAACGCGCATACATTAAATTTGGCCATTAATGATGCAGCTAAAGTTTCGTTTTCAACGGTGGATTTTTTCAGTAATGTATCTGCAATATACAACTTTTTCAGTGAATCACCATTTAGATGGCAAGTTTTAAAGAAAAATGTAAAATCTTTAACATTGAAACAAGTTAGTGAAACTCGATGGGAAGCAAGAATTAAAGCGATTAGACCACTGCGAAATGAATTAAGTGAAATTTATGACAGCCTTATAGAAATAGCTGAGGAATCTTCAATGCCAACAGTTCAACATGAAGCTGAATGTTTGGCAATGAAACTTAAATCTTATAAATTTATTTCTTCAATAATAATATGGTACGAAATCTTGGAAAAGGTAGATTTTATTAGCAAAATGATGCAGAAAGTTTCTTAGGAATATCAGTTCGTGTGCTGAATCAATTAAGGAAGTTTTGAAATTTTTCAAAAGCATTAGAAATGACGAAAGTTTCGAAAATTATTTGCAGATTTCTAATGAACTTTGTAAAGCACTTGAAACAGAACCGGATTTTCCTGCTGAAATTAGTGTACGTCGCCGACATCACCGAAAACAATTTAGCTATGAAGGAGATGAAGATATTCAATTTACTCCAAAAGAACATTTTCAAATTAATTTTTTCTATGTAATACTAGATTCAGCTATTTCATCTCTTACCACCCGTTTTGAAACTTTGTCAAATTTCGAACAATGTTTTGGATTTCTATACAAATTTATCGATATGGAACATGAGGAAATAAAAAAAAAGTTGTTTCGATCTCCATAATAAATTTAAAGATGATGAATCTTGTGATATCAGTGGCGTAGAATTATATCAAGAGTTAATTTCTCTAAAAATTATCATAAAAAACAGAAAGCAGCCCGAAGAACTCATAAAGTTTTAATACAAATACAACTTGGAGACTTCTTTTCCAAATGTCGCCACAAGTTTAAAACTTTTACTGACAGTTCCAGTATCTGTTGCATCTGGAGAGCGAAGTTTTTCAAAATTAAAAATAATCAAAAACCACCTCAGAACTTCAATGACTCAAGAACGTCTCAGTAATATATCAATTATTGCAATTGAAAGTGAAATTGCTGATTCCTTAAATATTGAAGGGGCAATTGAAGAATTTGCCTCTAAAAAATCACGTAGAGTAAATTTTTGATTGTAATATCATAGATTTATAGATGTGCCAAAACATATTAATGTTTTATATTCAATGGTAATATGTACATGTACATTAGATATATAAGTATAATAATAAACATTAAGAATGAAAATTTGATTTTTTTCTTTGATTTTGATGTTATCTCAAAGGGCGGCCATGCATACTAGCACGCAGGCGGCCATATACCCAGGCACGGCCCTGCATACATCATAATATCTTTCTTGGTGCGAAATATTTTTAGAATTTTCTGATCTATAAGATAAAGAAAAATATTCAAAGATGTGATGAGTTAAAAGTAAATCTTGAACATACCTCTTATGCTATTTCCAGTGTAACCTAGATACAGTACATTACAACTATCTGGTACCAGTTGTGATGACCAAACGAGTAGATCTCAGCAAAAGGTAAACTCACACAAGATGAACTATCTGAAGCTATCTGACTTTCTTATAGATCCACGAACTGTTGATAGGAGGCTTATGTCTGGTTTACTTCAAAATCCTTTTACAATGCACTTTACCAATGAGTTTGGCGATCAATTAAACTAATTAATAAAAAGAAATTTTTATTTATAACATGAATTATAGATGATTCAAGTTTTCGTATCCACTTCCATCGCCGGGGAAGTTTCTGATGTCTCGTTTAACTATATTCCTTTGGCGACGGAACGAGCATCCTAGCGATTATCCCGTAATTTGGACTGTCTCTTCCTTATCTCTAACATATGTCGATATGACAGATATGCCTTGCTTTTTCTGTTAGTCGACATTTCTTGAAATTACGATATCTGTGACAACTGTTAAGATATAAATTTTATTCCTGTTTTGTTTTAGGAATTTGAAATTCCTTTTCCCCTTTGTACTTGTTAATTAATGATGACCTTTGTTTTAATTTCTTGTTTGCTTTCTTTTGTTTGATTTATCTTTCTCATCTTTTGCTTCTTTTTACTTCCGCTTTCTTCTCTGCGTTTCCATAGATCGTCCCGTTTGTCATGACGATTATCCTCCAGGTAAATTTTATTTATTTATCAATTATTTATTATTTAGGTATCCTCAACATATACATATTATATTTCTCTTTTCCCCCATACAAACTCGAGATCATATATCAAATTTAAAAACAAATATATTTCAATAAACAAAAAAACAAATTGAAATCATTGTCCGTTAGATGATCTTTATGGATTCTTTATTTTCTCAACACTGCCGTTTAGCAGTTTAGTATTGCGAGGTTTGGTAAATTTACACTGATATTACACTGATAGTGCCTAACCGCCACAGTGAGTTCAAGATCTTTTCCTCCGTCAAAATATCAAAATTTCAGTATTTGTTTACTAGAACAAAATAATTTTAATTCTGTAATATAAAAAATAGAGAAAACTATATCTAAGAACAAATTTGTGTGACGGAATCATTATATACACCCGTTTGCATGGAATAAAAGCTCATATAATACAGGTTGGTGTGCAAATCTATGGTTGACTCATGATTTATCATCAGTTATTTTCATTCAATTTAGAAGTTTGTTTTTTCTTGAATGTTTGACAATTTCAAGTGAGTTTTCATAATTTTTAATTAAATATTTTATGTTTTATATTATTAGCTACATATTTCTATTTTTTATATTCATTTTGAGCAAAACTGGCAAATATTTATTAAATAATGTTTTAAGTTTTCTTTGACTTTTTTAAGTTTTCTCTCCAAATTTGTAAATTATAAAATTAAATGAACATTTTAGATTTCATTAACCGTTTACAATGAAATTCGTCTACATTCGTCTGTATTTTCTTGACAAGTCATAGTTTTTGAAATTGAGTTCTGCTGTGTCTTTGGCAATGAATTACTAATTTTAATATTCCACTTTCCCTCCACCCCAAATAATACAAAATTTAAAAATTTTGTTTCCATGAATATTTCTACGTATCGAAAGTTTACATCCATTTTTACTATGTATTGTGCTTGTCTTCAATTTATTTTTTCCACCACTTCAATTTCTATATAAAGGTTCTATTTCATGCGAGATTAAATTTTTACACAAATGTACGTATGTGTGTTTCGATAATGGAACTTTATTGATTTATTTATAAATATATTTATTTATATATAGAAATTTTTATTCAATTCAAACGGTTTTGTGTATATGAATTCCAGATTAAACAAGTAATTGGTAAGATAAACCTTTTTCCACAAAGTATATATTAAATTAAATAATATAATCGAAATATTTACATACGTTACTGGAAAGGGCTTATCTCATCATCCCATTACCATTTATTTATGGTGCGATCAAGAAACCATGATATTATACCTAGGAATAAAGAGAAATAATAATAATTTATTTTTAACATTTTTATGAAAGGTTAAATAGAAATTTCTTACTATGGTCTTGAACGCCATAGGTAAATATTTTAAAAGCGAAATTAAGTTAATTTCGATCGCATTAGTTTGGAGAAATTGCTTCGACACAATTTTCACAAGTGTTCTGGTTGAAAACTATGGACAGCTTGCGAATGGTGAATCATCACTCATCCTGCTTTATTTTTAGTAATTTCTTTTCCACATGATCAAATATTTTGTAGTCGACCTTCTCTTGTGTGATCAAAAACCATTTACATGGCCGCATCTGAATACATTTACCCAATTCTTCACAGTTAATAATGATGGAGCATGTTTCTTATGGTTAGATTATATCTACTTGTAATTTCACTGCTGGGTTTCTTTTTCAAAACAAAGAATTTTATTGCACTTAGATATTCGATCGGCGACATCATTACTTTGATAATTTTCAAAATTCGGACTTTACTATGAAAAAGATAAATTTCGTAGTAAAACAAACTTCATTACATATCGATGAAAGTAAAAAAATAAGAGTTGTTGTTAAAATATAGTATTTCTAAATTCAATCTGCTATAAACAAAAAATATTGTACATTGCTCATTGGATACACAGTATTATATTAATGATATGCAGTTAGAATTACAGGATCTATTCGAAATATATTCGGTTTAATCCATACCCATCAAAATAAAAAATGAGCAGACGATTTTGAGTTAATGGCGAGCTGATGTATTTTCTTTACAGTTCGTTTTCTTTTAGTGCATTTTCTTTAATGTTCATTAGAGCTTAACCATAGTTTTTCTAGCAGCTGGGAGGAAAATATAATTATCAGTAAATATGATTAATTAATAAAATTATAAATTTCGTTCAAATAAAACATCACGTGCATGCATCTCCGTTGTTTGTGTTGTTGGTTATGAATGTGGTGATTCTGGGACAATATCCACCCGGACAATATCCCCCTGGACAACAAGCCCCAGTCAGGAATAAAAATTTATTCAGATCTGAAGGCTGTTGTGTGCGATTATGGAAATAGCAACACATTGGATTATCTGCGTGGCATTGTACACAATTTAGGCTTTTAGAAACAGCTAAACAGGTTCAGTAGTTACTAATATTTTATTGATTAATACTTGTTACATTTAAAAAACATGTTTTGTAGTTGTAGTTTGTTTCTAGAATGTCATTTAGTTATTATTATATACATATTTTATTACTATTTACTATTTAATAAACAATTAATAAATAATTAATTAAATAATTAATTTATAGTAACTAGTTAATAAATAATGTCCAGGAGTATATTGTCCTGATACCGAATGTAGTATACAGACAGCATCCATAATCTAGTTGCTACTGGCAATTAATAGATAACTAATGCAAAATATTGAATATCAGTAAAGTTGGATCAAATAATAAATTTATTTAAACAAATCGGGAATTATAGAATTTTCTTTATCACCAATAAAAGTAAATATTTTTGTGAACCATCTTGAAAAATCCTGCCTACGACATTGGGGGGTGATTGCCAATTTCGTATCCAACCCTGATAGTAGTAGAATTTAAAATATTCTGGATGTAACTTTTATTATTTGTCAATATTGATAAAAAACACTTTAATTTTATTGTTGTAATTCCGACTGAATCTAGGCAAAACATGTTTATTTTGGAATATTGGAATCAAATAAAGTCATTAATCTAGTTCTATTTGCTTGTTAAATTAAGAATAACTGTTAAGCTCTTAAAAGAAATTCTTTTTAGTCATTAAATCAAATCCCAGTTAAAGACAATCACGAAAATTGCTAATAATTTATCCAGATTTCCGTGGCAGACCCCATTTTTACAAGCCACTTGCCACCACCGATAAAAATTCATGTACAGAGTTGTTATAAAAATGATTTAACGATAAATTAACTGACACGCCGGAGAATTTTAATTTATTCCACACAAAATCACAAACATTTTAGAACAAATTATTTACTATACCAGACACCTTGATTCTCAAAATCAGCTCTTACAAATTTTCAATACCACAAAGGTATGTGATGTTTTCACGCTGACACGTCTTTAGAGTTAAATTTTAAATTTAAGGTTTCATCTTTTTGAATATCAGGCTCAGCATTCTCCTTTCCTTATATCATTCGTTTTTGGTATTTTTTTATCAGTGTTTCCAACTTCATTAAAAATCATCCTCTAGGCGTACACCACGTGTCTTTAAATGACGCCTGTCGCTACGGCAAATAAAACAACATTTATCTGTCCGAATACCGATGTATTTTAAGTTTAATAAACAGACCAAGCTATTTAAAGTGTTTGGCTAAAGCGCGCAGCAAATAAAGAATGAAATCCTTGTGGTCGAACTGAATAAAATAATTAAAATAAGTAATAATAAATCTACAATAATTAAGAATAATAGGTCGAGACGAGGCCACATTACGTAAAAATCATCTGAAGTTATTTAAATTTAACGAAAGCATCAATTAAAAACAAAAAAATAACAATAACAAAAAGTAAATAAAAAGAAAAGCAAAAATAATAAACTGATACTCACAAACAATTGCACAAGAAACATATCTTAATACAGAAAAAACACAAAACTGTGGTCAAAAAGGCACAAAAATAGCGAAAAAATATCAGATTATCAAAGGAGTGCGACTGATATAAAAAAGCGTTTGCTCATTCAATTATGAAAATTGAAAAAATAAGAAAATAAAAGTAGAAAGTTAATAATTAAAACAAAAACTAAAATGAACCAATCAAATCAATTAGAATATAAATCGAAAATATAAAAATTAAATTAACACGTAGGCGTCTTTGATCCTGATTGGTTGAGCAAACCAACAAAAAACTATAAGGCCGAAGTCTCGACAAATTATTACTTTTTTATACAAAAAACAAAATTTTGCAACTTTATAAAATTTCGATTTTTACTCAATTGCAAGATATTGGAAATTTTCAAACTATCACACGATTCATAAAGAATTTTTTTGTCTTTAATTTTTATGAAATTTATTTTATGATTTGTAATGTAATGGAAAATTATTAATGTTTTTTTGTTAACGCCTATGTTCGTTCATTTTTCTTACTATAATCATAATTTGATATTTTGCACATTTTTATGATTTCGTTATTGTAGGTCCCACGAACTTTTTTAATATTTAGATCATGTTAAGTAAGGTTGTGATGCGGAGATTCGAAAAAGTTTCCGAGTTAGTTCTCGCGAGGCAATCCGAATTCCAATTCAGGGGAGAGTTCAGTATCGCGCGATTCGATCTAATTTATAGATTTTAATTCGTAGCGCCAAATCATATATAAAATATCTGCCAGGTGGCTATATAGCAGGTAACTCCTCAGTAGTTATGATGCACAACAATGGCTGGTAGAATTGAAAGAGGATTCGTGGAACATAATGTTCCTGTACATTTTTTTGTAAAAGAACAGTTTGGTCAGAAAAAACCCCAATTCATGCAAAGAATCCATAGAAAATGGGCTACAAAATAGTCAACTACAATGCTAACCTTACTATAAAACCAATGCTCGGAGTAAAGGAGCATAAAATATGGGTTATCCTTCACTACCAGTAATAATAAAAATAAAAAAAGTTGTTAACGACCTAGCGGTTACGTTCTAACATCCTGAATTACGGTTTCAACCTGAAAACACTAGGACCACTTGTTTATTATTCTACCACCACTTGTCGACAAAACTACCCAGCATAGTACTAAATTTTCTTTAGTCATCAGCAAGCACTTGTACTTTTATTGTTACCATAACTGTCCACACAAGCAAAAATTTGCGGAATTCGGCTTATCTATAAATCCTATGATAAAATTTCACCAGGAAGTCGTGCCAGACACATTTGAAGCGGCATATCCAGCCAAAAAGGCCGAATCCCTGGTCAGAAAATGCAGGAGGATTGATGGGACATGGTTTTGAACTAAAAATCAAATCTATTAAGAAGGTTCGGGTATATAATCTAGGGATCATTCGCGATCTCAAGATCTCTATCCGAGAATAGGTACAGAGGATCATAGAACTTCGTGCAGGGATCCACTTGGACGCATGAGTCGAAAGAATGCCGTCATATTCACAAACCGAGCTGTTCCCGGTTATCGATTCGTTCATTTCAAAGATTCCAGCGGAGGCTCTGAATATTAAGAACCCTTGTAAGCTCAGGCCTAGAGAGCTTGGACAGAAGAGATTTCAGGAATTAAAATGAATCGGAACTTGGAGACGAATAATGAAAAGCATTATTTTAAATCAATTACTATGCTGTATTTTATTGGTTGCATAAATTTGTAAATTTATTTCTAAATTTTTACAAGTGTAATACTTCGAAAAATTTCGAATTCACACCATATTGTGTCATTTCATTTATTAAAACCATGTCATTCGGTTCATTCCATCTAATACAATTAATACAATAATTTAAAGTATAAATTAATTGTTTTATAAATTAATTTAAAATGAATATTTCATTCACGGCATAAAAATTTAATTAATTTAAATCTTTAATATCGTTCATATGAAAATTTTATATTGTTTTATTATTACCTAATTTATTATATAATGTTTAAAACTAAAGTTTTAATTAGAAATGTTGTAGAATATATTAAATCTTTCATTGGTAATTTTAATATATTAGCTAAAAGTTATTTACTTTTTAACTTAGGGTATGATTTTGCCGCTTTATCTAGTTATCCGAATGTAGGTAATCCACCTAGTAATTTCGACATAAATTCATTAATGATGGAACATATGGTTTATGGAGTTCCAAAATTTAGAAGATCTCTTGAAGTTAGAAGACGTATGAAATTTAATCAATATAATTTGAATCTTCGAAAACTTAATCCAGATATAATTACTTGCCCCTTTTGTGGATCTTGGCATGAAAAAAGTTGCATTTGCAGTAAGAAATTTTAAGTAATGATGTCATTTTTATTTTTATTAATAGCAAATTGTTACATGGAAACTAGAAATGAAACATATGAGTTTAAAAATAAAATGAAAGAAGAAAACGAAGCTATATTAAATCACATGAAGTTACACGATGCAACAAATGAACAATCAGTAAAGAATGAAATTGTCGAAGTAGATACAAATAAACCTCGATGGTTTCCCAATATATTTAAAAGAAAGAAAGACTAGTTTTTAAATATGTTTATTATAGTAAATTGTTTGTACTGTTGTTATTCACTTTAATTTTTTATTTTATTTATATGATATATGTTGCAAATAATGAACACAATTATTATCGAACCCGTAGTGAATTTTAAATATTTAAACAACAGTTAATTATTTCGAAATTTTATTTAATGAATTAAATGCTTTAAATAACTGTTTGAAAATATAGTTAAAATATTTCAAAGTTTTACCTTCATTATCTTTGAGTTAAATATACATTAGTTATAAAGGACGTATACAAATTTGAAGATTAAAGTTAAGATTTGTTTGTGCTTCAAGACAGTACATGTTGAGGCTTATTGACGGCTTCTTCAAATAATAGGCCAAACGTAGAGTTTTTGGTTCAGAGTTGTCTCAGGAAAAGGTGCCAAACTATCACTATTATGGTTTTTCGATAATCAGAATGTAGGCTATAAAGTTTGCCATGATAATTTAAAAATGTTGGGTCAAAACACGTAACTGGAAGAATGAATTTTAAGAGCAAAATATCACGTGCAAAAGTAACCCCGGAAAAATCTTATTAAACACTCAATTAATATTTACCATTTTATAAATAAGGCTTGTTTGTTCAAGTCAATGATGGAATTCAAATATATTTAGGTGTTACTTGTGCTGAGTTGGTGAGGTAAAAAACCTAATTTTACTCGCAACCGCTCTTAATATTTGTTAGAAAACTTGACACCTGTTGGTAAGGAACAATGGAAATGTGTCAGAAGTAAGAGGGTGCCATCAAAAAGTGATCTCTTCTTTCGGAACCATTGTTGACACATGGAGTTGGCTTATTTATAGTCTCTAGGGTGATCATGCTGCACTTGGAAACAATTCGTCTTATATGCAAATACTACTGTTGATTTCATCCAAATACGTCTGTGAAGACAGCGCTTGATCCACATGTTGGTACTGTATAACAAGGTCGAAGGTTAATGAGTAGCTGAGTGAATTCTTCAAAACTATTGTTCGATCAACTTTCTTTTTCTTAGTTCAATGGCAAATGGAAGGTTCTACGATATCTTACTGCCTAATACATACTCTAACTGCTCTCCGTAATTACTTATAATTCGGTTTGGTAGCCCATATGTTGTACATTGGAATAAATAAATGACACCAAGAAATTTGGAATTTCAATGCATAAACTAAATTCAGTAAAATTATACATTTAAATTTGTATTTACACAATTCTTCGTCAATATTTACACCTAAACATGAACCGGTAGGATTAAATCGTAAGTATAGAAAATATAAAGGATACTTAGTTCAATAGTACACCTGCCGATTGCGGAATTCTGATGACATCGTCTCTTTTCTGGCCACTTAACTTTTTCTTTTAATTATTCTCATTGAGTGTTTGCTATTTAGTGACAGATGTTGAAGATAGATGGTGAGGGGAATGAGATTTGCGTCACGCTACCTCGATTTGACATTCTTTGTTTTAATTTAGTGGCTACGTTGTTCCCTACTCTCCATAATGAAGTTGTTGGGACATTTGGCAAGTCTTAAGATTTTCCTATTCAAATTTTTTTACTTAAAGTCGATTAAACCAACTACTCTGTAATTTTACAAGCTCTTGTTTAATTTACCTTGGTCTGGAAATGACTGATTTTGGCTTGTTTATCAATATGGTTATATGAGTTCCCTCAAGATTATAGCATGTTTCTTCACTATTCGAGAAATAAAGTTCACATTGCATCGGACACAGATTATGGTAAAAAATGCTTGATAAGGATTGTTTTTATAATCGAAATTTTGGTACAACTAATATTTTGATTTGTTTGACACAGTGAACATGTTTCAAGCGTATCCCATATGAGGTTATGTTATTATTTTATGTTAGTGTTGGGCTGATTTTCAGTGAGTCCAAATCCTCACACAAAATAACTAAATAAGAATTAATGAAGGAGGGGGATTAGCCAAGTAGAAAGGAAGATTAAAGAGAAATAACGAAAAAATCTAATAAAAACCCTAAATAATTACACCAATAAAGAAAAATAATAGAAAAATAATAATAATAAAAGAAAGAAATAACGAGAAAATTAAATAATAATATCAAACCCAAAAATAGAAATAATAATTAAGGAAAAACAAACAAGATAGAAAAGCACTAGAAAATACCCAAAAATCAACAAAAGAAAGGAAAATAAGAATAGAAAAATTAGTAATTAATAAAATCGTTAAAAATAATAAAGAAAACATAAGAAAAGAATAAAAATGAGAAAAAATGATTAAAAATACAATAATACAACCGCACTGGATTCTGATTGGACAGAATCCAGTATATAAGAGAACAGAGCGGCTAATTCCCCCAGTGTTTAATTTTAAAAAATTTAGCGACCACACCTTAGGATCCTTAATCGTTATATAGCCAGCAGTTAGGACAACAACTTCCAATAATTCACAGTCACAGTATTATGGAATTCTACAGACGATTTTCAATTTCAAGAAGCATCGAGAATGTAAAATTTTTATTTTTGTTTATTTACCATATATATTTAAGTATTATTATGTATTATATAATGATATATGTAAATGGGAAAATTAAAGTTTAAAACTAGTCTCTTTTCTTTTGACCAAACGATTTATTAATGATATAACAATAAAAGATTAATTTTTTATATGTTTGAATGAATGATTTGAGTATGCACTATATGGATCGGAGAAAACCTTATCATCTGGATTGGATTGGAGAGATTGATTCGTTTCACCAGCAGTAGGTATGGAGAGAAGTGAGAGAGAGCTCGAGGAAACTATATTCCAAGTAATTCGGGAAAATCCAGAACCCATATGAGAAGAGATAAGAAATAGATATGAGATAGGGATGAGAATTGCTTGAATTTCGATTAGAATTTGGACATGAATCAATTTTTTCGCTGAAAAGGATTCCGGAAACAGGATTGATGAATGATGGAACGACTAGGCGACAAGGAATATGACAGTGGAACATTGAGAAATCAATTGAGGCATAATAGAATTTGCTGGGAAAAATAGCGGTATTAATTCCGTGAAAACGGTGAAATAAAATTGGTTCCATGGAAGAAATTAATAGAGATATGGTGATTCTGAGGTAGCGGGAGGGTGGTATGGAAATAAGGAAGAAACTCCAAACCAACCGATCTAGATTACCTTGTTATAAATTTTTATCTTTTAAAAAAATTATGCTTACTTTTATTTGATTTTATTTTAATAAATTGTGGTGATGAGATTAGCCAGGAGAGCGTCTGGAACTGTTGATACCCGTATCGATAGGGCACAGATTGTTTTGCTGGATGATTGCTCACTGAAGTGGGAGGAAATTGCGTACGAACGGAGGTGGAATTGAGAGATCGGAAAAGACGATTTGTTCTCTGGCTCAGTAACAGCGATAAAAATTCAGTTATACCTATAGGTAAGGATATAGAGCATTCAGCCTTGTAGCCGTGTAGACATTACGGGGAGATCCTATTTTTTCTTCTTGTAGAAGAAAAAACTTCTATAGAATGGGATAGACCAACGAACTCATTTCTTACTTCTCCAATTTGTACTTTAGAGGTTTGATCGCTAACTCGGTGAGAGATACCGCAGCCGAATTACCTACACATTTCATCGTAGACATTATCGTAGAATCGCGATAGCATCATAAACAAAAATCCGCACTAATTCGATCAATCCATTAATATCTGACAAATTCTCGCATTTGTCGACGACGAGGAATTGTAGTCGGAAAATCTTAGATTGCTGTCAAAACACCTTAGGAATAGGCGATCATAGGATTTTACATAAATATTTACAACCAATTAATTAGATAATTGGGATTTCCCAGTGTAATATAAATTCTAAAAAACGAACACAAACACATACACATCAACATGACCATCTCGCATGTGGCGATGACAGTTGATCATTCCCAGCACTTCATCTAGTGAATATATGCATTTAGAAATCGCGATGACACTTTGGATTTTGTATACTTCAGAGAGTGAACGGCGGAGTATAGGTGAAGTAATTGATGTTAGATTTTCAATGACGTAATGGCGTAAATGAGATGCGAGTACATTTTAGTAGTACGGCACATACACACCCGCAGGCGAATTAATTGATAGTAAAGTTTTGCATGGTGAAAATTGCCGTTGAATTAAATAGAATAACAAACAATCATTTAAAATTGCGAGGGTCTCGGTAAATAAAATTCTTTATTTTTATGAGGACGCCTAGGTAATACGTTCGAGCATGTAGTTTAAGAATGAATTCAGGTATGACACTCCAGAAAACTAGTTCGGGAAATGAACTTTCGTAGGTCGAAATAAATATGAATTTTTTTTTTAATTTAAATGTCATAGTTCAGAAATGAAATATTTAACTCTAATACACGAGTTTACCTTCTTTTTAAATACTTTCGGAGATAAAAGTGTAGTGAATAAATTTTTCGATCGGAACTCCTCACCTGGTAAACCGATTTTGGATAAAAATTTATAAAAATAGTATTAACGAAATGTATGATTGCGAATAGAACCTAGGTGAAAGGACTAAACCACATTGAAATTTAATGGCCTTGTCGGGGTCATTTATTAATTTTGAATGTTTCTAGTTTTCCGAACGACATGTCAGAACCGAATCTTCCTCCAACCGGCCCGAGACCGTGTTTCTCGTGTGCCAAAAAAAATGTGCTGTTAAAGAAGTCGGCCGATTACATTGGAACGCTGAAACGAAAGATCGACACCTTGGAAGGTACCTGGTTTACCCCAGCGCTAATGAAAGAGGCTCAATTGAAGATCCTCAGACTCGAACACTGCCGTGACAGTTTTCTCGAGGAAAGTCGGAGCCAACGGCTCACAATCAAGGCCCAATCTGCGGCTCTCCACCGCATCTATTCTGATGCCGAATTGAAGGCTCATATCGCGGAGTACCCTATCATGAATAAAGGAAACGTGTTTCCTCTACATCATCGATCGGATTATCTGGAGTCGGTTCACCCGACACGGTGCGATTCTCACGGTCCTACAACAATGTCGCCCACCACACCCGACGTCGCAATAACAGGTGTCTACATACCGGTTATGCCTGCCGTGAGCAACTCTAATCCGCAAGGGATCGTTTCGACCGAACTCCCTAAAACCAAAAGGAAGAAACGATTGACCCGCGCATTGAAAACCAAAAAGCGGCGCGAGGAAATAGCTACTTTAGAAGCAACCCTGTTCGCATTATCTCAGGCAAAAGTAGTTCCACTCGCATGTCCAGTTTCTTCATTCAAAGTCGTGCCAGCTACTGCCTCTATACCAACTCCCGATCCTGTGCGGGAAAACGACATCGCCGCGATGTTGATAGAAGGAGACATTTAAATACAAGTACTTTATCCAAAGTGCTTGACCTGAAATCAAATCCTACATGATAAATGTATATTTTAAATTCTTTGGTGTACTAATTGTGACAGTGTATAATGGTGCGAATTTGTCATAATTTTATTTCTTTCCTTTTTGATGCACCTGGGAATTGTGTTAGATATAATAAATGGTAGAATGTGAAACGTTGTCTCGTTGATATTTAAGTAGTTAGCTAATTGTTCTAAGACCGTACCGCGAACATGTGGAGAAATCAAAAGACCTCACCTGGACCAAAGGCAATTATCACTCGATGTAAGTCCTTCTACGGCCTTCTAGAACCCGTACCATGAATGCTGTAGGGAGTAGTACTAACACAGGGGCTCACTTACTTACAGGTTCCGACCTCGGTGTACATCACCAACATGGCTCGTCGTCATAGGTACACAGGAGAGAATATTATTAACAAATCACTTTGGGTGCCTGGAAAAGAGTCGAGCCGGTCGTTTAGTTACATCATTTATGGATGGCATACCCAGGTGCCCAACATTAGTTATGGACATCTTATTTTGGTATATTCTGGGATCAGTAGTTAAAAATTGTGTTTCTTTTTAATTAGATTTTTTTTGTTTATTTGGATAGGAAATATATATATATGAAACGTGGCCAAGAGTGACAGATCGGGCGAGTGTTGTAAAAATGATTATTTTTGGCATGACGTAATGATGCAATTATCCCATTAGAAAATATAAATAAGGTAAATTCACCAAATCTGTTATACAACGCAACACATTGATATTTTAAGTGATTCGCGAAAATCATTAAACCAGAAAATTAAAATAAATTTTTAATAATTTAAAATTAAATTTGCACTGATAATTGGAAAAAGAACAAAAACTAATAATTTATTATGTCATAAACAATTGATTTTAATGATATCGGATAAAGACTTGGAAAACACTGATCAACACCAGCAGCACATATCCGATCGATAGTGAACACCAATTAATCAATAATTTCAAATTCGAGATAATAAGATAGCTATAAAAAATAGAAATATAATCTTACACACAAAATCACGATCAATTAATCCGAGAAATGGAATTTCACTTTTTCAATGAATTTATAAATCCCTGTTATAGCCATATTAATCGAGAAAAAAATATGGAAAAAATTTAACTTTAATGGAGGAAAGATTATCATTTCCACTCGTAATGCCATCACCACCATACATTTGAGTCTTGTTGGAATTTATTTTTCTAGATCCGACTTGAGTATTTAATTCCGCAATATGAATTGACATATCTTTCATTTTATTCTCATATTGGATTCGAGTCAAATCTAAATCTTCCTGAATAGTACAAGAGTCTTCTAGTTTTTATTTTTTTTGTGGAAATAGATTACTTGAGTTAATATTATCTTTTGCTTCGCGGATTCTATCTCATCACGCAACGCATTGCTCTCCTTTTGTTCTATTTCTAATCTACCGACCATTGATTTGGCCTAGCAAATAGTATAGTATTAGCAAAGAAGTAAATTTGAAATTATTTTCTTTCGAGTAAAATTGGTCTCGTTGATGCAAATAATAATGCGCATAGGACATGTTTGTTTTATCTGGAGATTGTCTTTCGCTTTAAAAAAGCAATCTTCCTTCAATATAAGCCCTATATTTTGAACATTATAACTTTTTCTAACATTAGTTTCTATTTGAAGAACCAAATGTTGGATTTTCTAATAATTTTTCTAGTAAAGTTTTTCTCTTTCGCCAGAAAAATCTTGAAGAGATACAAAAATGTGGTGGTCAACAAAGATATAGGTGACGTCATCCTCCATATTTTATTCGAAATAATATATTGAAAATCCCAAACCCCCTCGCTAAAGTGAGATAAAACAAAAAAAGTAAATTTTCACTTTAAAATCAATATTTTTACTTTTTATTTTGAAAAATTTTCCCTTAAAAATCAATTACAAAAATTTTTAAATCAATAATGGCGACGATCAGTCGTGAAAATCAATAATCGGGACTTGACTTTGAAAGGATGGGGTAGGGGCTTCTGTTGCTAACTAGTGCGCGGTAACTAATGGTGGTGTAATGGGTTTACATCTACCTACTACGATTTCTCCCAACTCCTCACGTACATATTTAAATGAACAAGATCCAAAAATTATAAAGTTTTTTTTACAAAAAAATACTTTCACAAATCTGATAATACACTTGAGAATTCAATTGGTCAATTTGATAATTTCCATTACATTTAGACCAAACTGAGAATTTCCATTCTAAATTAATGTGTTTATATATAACTATTCTCGACCAATTAACACCGGGGATTTCTCTTGAAGGGAAACATTTCATTTTAATCCTTTAATTAAATTTAAGCTTATCGATGAATAATTCTTTCGTCTTTAATTCTATGATTGTTAAAAATGACTTTTGATTTCTTCTTTGGCAATAATTTATGGGATCGACAAATTTTTAATTAAGCAATTAATTGGTGTATTATACTTGTACTTGTTTCAATTGATTGTTTCAATTCTGGTTTTCCAAATTTCTTCAAGTAGGTAATATTATATAACATGGGTATTCAACTAAATATTATGAAGGGCCAAATTTTTCTTATAACGGCAATCGAGGGCCGTATCAATTAAAAAGTAGTTAGTTTTGTAGCGGATTACAAATTAACAAAAATAAACTGGTTTTAGTGATTGTTATTCTATTACCAAGTATTATAATGTTTACCATTTATTTTTATATTATTATGTATTTTCCTGGCGCATTTTAAATTAATAACTTTATTGCCATTTTTTCTTTTAATTTTTCTGGTGTTAGGCGCATTTTCCAAGAAATTTAAATGATCACAGCCACTTAAACACATATTAATTTTATTAAATATTAAGTAAACCCCGTTTCCTATTCAAACTATTTCCTATTTCAAATCGATGCGAATCTGCATTCAAAAATTATGGGGTAAGCAAGAAATGTATATCGCTTAAATATATTTTTTAAAAAACAACAAACCCATATTAGCTGATCTATTTTAATACGCCTTAAGGTCAAATATTATACATAAAAAAAGTACCTGTGCGTTTTTATGCAGATATCACCAAATATTTTTATATATGTGTAATATTCCAAGATATTGAAAGGGCCTTTTTCAAATTTCGGCGGGCCGCCAATTGAATATCCCTGTTATATAAAATTATCGTCATAATTAATATCCTTTACGATGCTATACTCAATAGATATTATGGTTAGATTGGATAATCTATCTTGTCCTATAGTAGATCTTAAATAGTTTATAATTAATTTTAACTTGTTAAAACTTCTCTCACGCGAAGCAATTGATACTGGGAGTGTGAGGAATAATCGTAATGCTTGGATAAGATTAAATTAATCCAAAGTCATGCAGATGTTGTAAAATTCCAAGTGTTGCAGTTTATTTTTATTAGAAAACCCTTCTCCGACTTCTGGTGTATCTTTTCTCAGTCATTTGCAAGTTTTATTGACGTTGATTTACTTCCTTCAAGTTTTTGCTTCTTAATTTTTCTTTTGTGACCGCCTAACAATGGTTTTGACATTATTGAGTCATGGAAATGTAAAAATAAATTATTTATTACTTAATTATTTTATTATTTATTAAAGCTTACCTGTGTTTTTAAAAATACTATGGTTTGGTAGAAAAGATAACCGTTGTTTCAGATTCATGTTAATTGCATAAATTTTTGAGTTAATTAAAAAGACACAAAAATTATTGTTAAATATTATTGTTATTCAATACAATTTTTGTAAAATAGATTTGTATAAATAATTTAATTAATAATATATATATATATTGTTTATAAATTGTAATCTAGTAAATTTAATAAAAAAGGAAAACAAAAAATTACTTCATCAAAATAAAGAGCTGCTTTTCCAATGGCATCATATAATTGCTTGTTAAGTAATTGGAATTTCTTTTCATAAAATTCAGTAATAAACTGATCGTTGTCAGACAATTCAATATTGTCTACTTTTAACAATCGTGAATGTTTACCTGATTCCAATTTTGGTAACTCATCTCCTTTTTTCTAGTGATATATTCTTCATAGCAATCTCTATACTGAATTATAAATGTAACTCAGTTTTCAAATGTTCAAAATAACTAAAAATTATTTCACTAATTTAAGTTTGATCATTAACTTTTCAATGCATGGACGTAACACACTAGTATTTATTAAAAAGACAGNGCAAAATGTTCAAAAAAATCATTGCAAAGATTAGCCGCGGAGACTCTTTATATCAAAAAACTTAAACCGTCCATCAACATTCAACTAAATTAATATTTAAATTAATATTTAATTAGATTTAAAATTTAAAATTAAAAAAATATAAAAAACGTTTTTTTTATAAAATAAAATATTAAAAGATTAAAAATTAAATTAAATTATAAAATTTAAAAAATAGGAAATATTATTTGGGTATTTAAAATAAAAATAGAATATAATTAAATCAATAAATTTATTATAAAATACGAAATAAATTTATTTTTCCCCAACAATAATTAGTAAATGTAATAATGATCAAATTCACTTGAAAAAGGCAGTACCGAAAATTCGCGAGTATCAACAAACATCGATATATTACTGATTTATAGTCTTCAAACTCTCTTTAATAAATTCAATGGAAAAAATAATCAGTGGTGAAATTGGAAGAAATAAAAGTTCTTATAATATATATATATATATATATATATATATATATATATATATATATATATATATATATATATATATATATATATATTATATATATCCAAATTTAAAAGATTCCCTATAATCGCGTTATTGGTTTCTTGCACCTCGTTCCAAAAATAACCAAAATGATTTAAAAAAATGAAATATCTTTAAAAAGTGGAATTCTGCCAACTTTTCATGACATTTCAATAATTAGAAGCTGAGATATGGCTTTTTAAATGACAATACATTGTAAACTACAGTAGAAAAAAGAGTTTTGTGAAAAAATGCTAAAAGATGCTACAGAAACGCTTGAAATGCTTATGTTATTAATCTAGTACACATCTGGAATACTTGATGGAATTATATATTGTTCAATAAAGGTATGGCATGGGCAAAAATACCTTGAATAATGTGATGAATTGAATAAAAGACCAGTGTTATTTAACAAAATAAAGAGTAATCAAGGAAATATACTTCCAAATTTCAAGAAACGCGAAATTACCATTCGTTATATAGTTGTCGTTTTTTATTAAATATCAATGTACATTCATTGGTTATGTTTTAGAATTGGGACATGCATTTAGGAAGTTTCCTGCAGAAAAAGAATATTTGAAAGTGTTGAGAAAAAATTATCTGAAAAAAAAAACATTATTN
>CAUHTR010008144.1:108871-150072 GCA_959609185.1 Schmidtea polychroa | reverse complement strand
TTGCCAAGTAATAGTTGTCCGAATATACATCCAGAAAACACTGCCAGTAAATTTATGGTCAATCTCCAAAATCCGATTTATTTAAATGGTAATTGGGAAGTTGCTCTCCTTGACTTTACATTTGTGTACAATCTCTTTCCAATTTATAGTAAAGCTAAAATTGAATATAAAAAGAAAGAGACGCAAAGAAATATCTCTTTTGTCATTGATAATGTAGAAGATCGAATTGATATTGGTCCTTCCGATTCAATTGTCAAAATGTATATTGATCGTCAATATTTAATAGTTGAATGTAAATATCATCCCTTTACTATAAAATTTGATAGTTTAGCAATGGCAAAACGATTGGAATTAACAAGTCAGAGTAATAGAAATCATACTAATATATTCCAAGTACTACGGCCGAGATTTACCAAAGTAGCAGCGCGATATGAGACAATTTCAATGAAAGTTGAGTTTGAGGGTGAAACTGAAATACATATACGTTTAATGAGAATTTATACATTCTAAATTGGAGGAATTACAATCATATTTAATTTAGAATTGTGGATCAATATTTAAATCATTGGAATTAGTAGACAATACTTTGTTCAAATTCAGTTTGAATACTGATATTACTGAAATTACTTTTGATAAAAATCTAATAAAAACATTAGGATTATCAAAAGGAACATATATTCAGATGGAAAATTAAATGTAGGTATGAATAAAACCGAAAATAATTAAACTTCATCATCAAATGTTTCTCTATACTAATATTATTGAACCCATAATTGTTGGTGATTCTTTGGTTCCTCTATTGAAATCTATTTGGGTTGAGAAACATGAACAAGATGATGTTGTACAAATCAATGTAGAAAATCCCATGTATTTGCCTGTTTCAACATCCTGTATAAACAATATAGAAATAAATATAAGAGATGATTCTGGTCAATTAATCGAATTTGCAAAAGATTCAAAAACTCATTTGACACTACATTTTCGTAAAGTAGATGGCTAATTCTGATATTATTAGTATGTATAGTGGTAGCCAAAGTGGTGGCGAATTACCATATTTTGTTGGTAAACAGTACGGAAGTGGGTGGTTGAGAACAATTGGTAGATTTGCGTTACCAATTCTTAAACGTATTGGTAATTTCGGTATGAAAACTGCAAAAGATGTAATTATGAATGACAAGAAAATATTACCATCGTTGAAATCAAATGCAATTGCTGAAATAAGTAAAGTAATACCTGGTATGTTTAAAACTGAACCAGCACTGGTACCAGTAAAACGTAAATTTGAAAGTGAAATTAAAACAAGTATGGGAACCTAAACGCAAGAGAGGGAGAAGGCATATAAACAAACGAATGAAAGGACACGGAACCATATTTGAAGAATGATTTGCGGTAAATCTGAATTATGTCTATTTGATCGACCATCGCCTCAGGCGGTTATCGAATATGGAGCATTTGAAGATGTATTTCCAATGAATTCTATTACCGATAGTAGAAATGATGTGGAATTTTACATTAATGGTTCTCAAACAGAATATTTAGATTTGAACGATACTTTGTTGTATGTTCAAATAAAAGTTGTAGATAAAGACAATAAAGCATTAGCTGCAGATGATACAACTGAACCTAATAATTTCTTGTTTCATACTCTCTTTAAAGATGTTATTCTTGATTTAATAACATTAAAATTGAGGGTGGAAACAATACATATGCTCACAAGGCAATTATCGAAACTATTTTAAATTATAACAATGATACTAAAGATACTTGTCTAACTCCAATGGGATATGGTGTATCTGATGATCGAAAAAAGTGGATTAAAGGCTCAAAAACTTTCAACATGTGTTCATCTCTACAATTGGATTTTATGGATCAACCCAAATATTTACTACCAGGTGTTAATGTACATATGAGATTGAAAAGATCTGATTCTGCATTGTCATTATCAACTGGAGTTGCAGGTGCAGCACCTAAATTAATATTACTCGATGCCAAATTAATGGTTCGAAGAGTTCGATGTGAATCGTCTGTATTAGCGAGACATCAAATTGGATTAAATACCAAACATGCAATTTATCCGATAAAAACAAAAGAAATTGTATCATTTGCAATTGCTAAAGGAGCATCATCTTTTTACAAGGAGCAAATATTTGGAGATCGAAGAATGCCTAATTTTATCCTTGTAACTTTTCAAAGTGAAGCTCAATATAACGGATCTTATGATACATCTTCATCAAAATTCAAACACTTTAGTGTAACTTCTCTTTCATTATCGAAAAATACTGATTATCGAGAAACTTATACTCAAGATTTTGATAATGATAATTATTGTACTTCATATATGCAAAGTCTTGTCAGAAATTTAGGATATTTGGATAAAAATCTTAATTGTGGTATAAGTCTGGAAGAATTCAAAACATTCTATCCATTTTTCACATTTGTTCTGGCTCCAGATTTTGATTTAAATCAAAGTCAATTACCTCAAAGTGGCAATTTGAGATTGGATATTAAGTTCGGTAAAGCAACTACTGAACCAGTCCATGTAATAATCTATGGGGTTTTGAAAATGAAATCCAAATTACTGCAAATCGAACTGTACTAGTATAAATGAAGAAATTTAAAAGATTAAAGTTTTTTATGGAGTAAGATTTTTATTTTATAATTTAACTTATTGATTAGTTCTATTCAGGTGTCTCGAATTGGTATTCAATTATTGGGAAACGAATTTCTTGGAGTTTATCCACTGGATAAAATTCCATATTTGAGAAATAATCAAGCCATAATCGTCAATACTCATACATCTAGTTTAGGAGGTGAACATTGGATTGCTGTATATGTGAAACCAAACCGAGTATATGCATTCGATCCCTTTGGATATTATTACCCAAATTTATTAATTAGTAAATTGCAAACTATTGGTAAACCTATTGTATATAATCGAACTCGGTATCAAATCCATTTTCAATTACTTGTGGCCAACATTGCCTTGCATGGTTGTTATCAATGTATAATTTTGTTTAATAAATGTATTAAATGTCACAAGTTTATTATTATTATTATTATTATTATTATTATTATTATTATTATTATTATTATTATTATTATTATTATTATTATAATTATAATTATTAATTAATTTTATTATTCATATCAACAAATTTCATGCACTTGTATTGCATGTCTTTATGTGAGTAACAAAGACATTATTTGTTACTATGTGAGTGAATATGTGTGCGTTAATTTTTTCTATCCTATCTGCATTTTGATTGGATAAACGTTACATATATAATCTATGTTTTTGTAATTCTTTTTCATTTATTCAAAATGCAAAATATTTCAAATGAAATCAAGGAAATGATTCGAAGAAATCGTATGGGTAATTTTTTTTTTTAATATGTTTTTATTTTTATTTATATTTTAGTCTACATTAATGAAAATAATGTTTCGGGAACTTATAATTTTTCAGCAAGTAATGGAATTGAAAATAATGTTTCCGGAAATTATGGTAAATTTAATTTTTAAATTATTATTATTATTATGATTTTTTAGTAAATAATGCTGTACACAATCTCGCGTGCAAGAAACCTAAATGTAGGTTTTTTAAAATTTTAAAATTAATATGCTTTAAATTATTATGATTTTTAAATTAATTTACTTTAAATTATTATGATTTTTTAAATTAATATGAAGTCAATTTTGTTATAAAGAAAATGTATGAAGTCAATTTTGTTATGAAACAAATAATGAAATTAATTTTTATAAAGAAAATGAATATGTTTTTATTTAATTAAAATAAATTTAAATATAATACACTTATGAGCAAGGGAGGGACAGAATATTTTGTCGTATAAACTCAGATTATATAGTAATAATAAATAATAATAATTTTGATAATAATAATAATAATAATTTTGATAATAATACTATTTTACTTATTTTATAGGTTATAAATATCCAACCTTTTGTAACAGTGCTACACATCATGACTGTGACGATATTATGGAAAAATATTATGGTCATGAATATAAAAGTGTAACATACTTGTTATGTCCTACATGCCAAACTCTTGAAACATCGACATATACCGAATTTTATGATAAACATCGTAATCATTTAACCCAATATATGCCTTCTAAAAAATCAGTTTTCAAAATTGCGTATCAAAAATATATATCATCAACTAATAATAGGAACACCGAAAACTTACAAAATCGACAATTAATGGAAACATCAACAAAAATCAATAATAGGACCACCAACAAAAGTATGATTAATGCCATGTTGATACAAAATCGACAATTAATGGAAACAGTCAATAGATTAATAGGAATAATAGGTAATAAAAGACATTTAGAAATTCCCACAGAAATTCCCACAAAAAAGATGAAAGAAATAATAGTCATTAGTGAAGACGACGATGATGTTGTAAGTAATGAAGTTGTAAATAGTGAAGTTGTAAATAGTGAAGTTATAAATAGTGAAGTTATAAATAGTGAATTTGAAAATAGTGAATTTGAAAATAGTGAATTTGAAAATAGTGATGTTGTACCCCAAGTAGGTAGTGGTATAGTCGACGTAGTTTCCGACCTGAATAGTTCCCATGTAATAGTTAAGTTGGATATATCTTCCTTGAATTGTAAAATTCTTTCTGTTCCTGACGTTCTCATAGAAAAATTGTTAGAAATTGTAAATAAAATGAAATCAGTAAAAATTCAATTTTGTATTAAAGTAGAGTTTGAGAAAAATGATGAATTTCAGTCTTTCATAATCTCAAACTCTGCTCGTGTATGGAGCGACACATTTATTGATGATGGCATCTCTCTTTTAAATGAAAAAATTAGTAAAATAAATGAAAAGGGAAGTAATTGGACCATTAACAAAATAGAATACATTAGTTTTATTGTGACAAAATATTCAAAGATTAGTAGGTTGAGTGGTCGTAAATATATTGAAACCCCGAAAACAGTAATCAGGAAAAAATGTATAATAAATGTAAATAATGATGACGAATTTTGTTTCCTTTACTCGGTTTTGGCTCTTATAAAATATGATAGTACTCCTGATGAATTGCGTCATCTGCCTAGTTCTTATAACCTTTCAGATCTGATATATAACCCGGCAGATATGCCAATGAAATTATCAAATATCTCAAAATTTGAACGACAAAACCCAGGTTATTCAATTAATGTTTTAAGTTATGACGAAACTGGGTTAATTTCGGGTCCCATCATGAAACATCCTTTTATAGATATAATTTATCGCAGTAAAATAGTAGGAGGTACTTGTCTAAATTTGTTATTATTACAGAATCGGAAAACCTACCATTACGTCGCTATATCTGATTTAAACATCTTTCTTAATTGCCGAAATTCATCAATAAGTTCTGTTCGTATTTACTGTAAGTGGTGTCCTAGATGTCTGAATGGATTCAGATTTGAAGATAGTTTTATTAAACATCAAGGTCTTTGTGAACGAAACCAATTAGGAACCACAATGTACACACTACCAAAAGATCCATTATTAGAATTCACAGACTATAGTAAAATGATTACTCCTCCTTTTGTTATTTATGCCGATTTTGAGGCAATCCTTCCTAAAGATTCTAAATATTATCAGAAACATTTACCCATTTCGGCTGGACTTTTATGTATAAATAATAATACAGGCGCAAAATTTTATAAATCATTCATAGGCCTTTCTTGTATAGACGAATTTTTAAAAGAAATTAATGATATCGCTAAAAAGATTGTAACTCCCTATTATTATAAAAATAAAAATAAGAAAATGATATTCACAGAAAATGACCAAATTAATTTTAATAACAGCACAAACTGTCATTTGTGTAAAAAATTATTAGTTAAACCAGTCAGGGATCATGATCACTTTACCGGTCAATTCCTTGGTGCTGCTTGCAACACTTGTAATCTTTCCAGGAAAATATACCACACACTACCTGTAGTCTTTCATAATTTGAGAGGGTATGATCTCCATCATATCCTCAAATTTGGCTTGGCTAAATATAAGTCCTGGCATATTTCTTGTATACCGGTGACAAGTGAAAAATTTTTATCTCTTTTTGTGCATATTGATTCCCTGACTGTGAAATTTATAGATTCTTGTCAGTTTGTAAATTCGTCTTTGAAAAATGCTGTCTCAACCCTTAACACATTACCTTTGACAGAATCTGAGTTTAGAGGGTCTATTATTAAGAGTAAAGGGATTTTCCCTTATGATGTAGCAACTTCCCTTGATGTATTAATTTCTACATTAGAATTGCCCCCTAAATGGAGTGATGTATCCGATGATGAATACAATAAAGCAAAACTAATCTGGCAAGAGACATCATGTAATTCCCTTTTGGATTATATGATGGTCTATTTGAAATTAGATGTATTTCTGTTGGCTGACTTTTTTCAGCAATTCCGAGCTAAGAGTATTGCTCATAATAGGCTTGAGCCTTTGAATTTCTTAGGTATCCCCAGTCTTTCTTGGAGTTCTGCTTTGTTAAGTCTTGATAAACCGATTGAGCTTCTCACCGACATGGAAATGTATAATTTCTTTGAAGGTGGGATTAGAGGTGGGATAACGTTTGTGAATAAACATTTTGTTAGTAGTGATGAAAATACAGAGTTGTTGTATATTGACATCAACAACCTGTATGGATGGGCTTTATCACAAAAGCTTCCCGACGGTGGTTTTGAATGGGTGACTGATGACATTGCTTTAGAGAGATTATTAATTGAGTGCACAACGGAAGATTTAAATCAACTTGATTATGGCTATACTATAGAAGTAGATTTAAAAATACCGAAATCTATCCATGACAAACTAGATGATTTTCCGGTAGCTCCTGGTAAGATGTGCCCACCTTTTTCTAAAGTGGAGAAGTTGCTACTTACACACGATCCGAAAACACACTATGTTTTACATTGGCGACTTCTCCAAATCTTTCTTCAGTTAGGTGTTGTTGTTACCAAGGTACATAGGGCTATTAGGTATACACAAAGCACTGTCTTCAAGAAATACATAGATACCAACACACAACTACGAGCCGCATCCATAACACCGCTCGATAAAGACTATTACAAGTTGCTCAATAACAGTTTGTATGGAAAAACTGTTGAGAACTTGAAAAAACGTATTAACTTACGACTGTGCAATTCCACACAAAAACTTATCACATATGCCTCAAAACCGGCATTTAAGAAATCTACTAGGATAGACGATGATTTGATTTCGGTTTTGCTTATGAAAGAGTCTGTATGTTTAGATAGGCCCAGCTACATCGGGCAAACTGTACTTGATCTTTCTAAACTGAGAATGTATCAGTTGCAGTATAATGAATTGCAAAAATATCGCGATGAGTTTAACTGTGAAATTAATATAGTAGCTAGTGATACAGACTCTTTCTTTTTGGAAATTAAAAATTGTAGTCTTGACATTCTCTTACCTGCCATGATTCGTGACTCCTTGCTTGACACATCTAATTATAACCCACAACATCCTTTATATAGTAGAGCACTAGATTCCGTCATTGGAAAATTCAAAGACGAGAATAAAGGATTGAGATATAAGGAGTGGGTGTTTCTTCGTCCCAAGTGTTACAGCTTATTAGGTGATAAAGAAACTCTTAAAGCAAAATCTGTCACGTTGAAAGATACTGGCTTAGATCACAATTCCTATCGTGATTGTTATTTTAACAATAAGGTTTACTCTGTGCCACAATTCCGCATTGCATCCAAAAATCATCAATTGTACAGCATAAAAAACATTAAGAAGGCGCTGACAAATAGAGATGACAAGCGGTATTGGAAATCGAAAAACAAGAGTTTGGCATATGGGCATTATCGGATAGGGGACACTTTTATATATGATGATGACGACAATTTTGACGGAGAAGATTACTGATCATTTCGGTAATAATAATAATCATTATTATAATTATTATTTTTTATTATTAATAGTTGTCAATGAAGCCAAGATTGTAAGAAACAATCAATGCAACAGACATTTGTAAAAATGACAATGTAAAATTGTAAATTTGTAATTTAAATATATTTTGTTGATTACTATTTTTCTAAGTATTATTATTATTAGTATTATTATTATTATTATTATTATTATTATTATTATTATTATTATTATTATTTTAATTATTATTATTATTATTATTATTATTATTATTATTATTATTATTATTATTATTATTATTATTATTATTATTATTATTATTATTATTATTATTATTACTTACATAAAGACATTTCATGCACTTGTATTGCACTTGTATTGCATGTCTTTATGTGAGTAGAAATTACTCAGTTAGTAACAATGACTCATCGATGAGTCATATTCAGAGAACAAAGCATCGATAATATCCAATTCTGATTGGTTAGATGTTATCGATACTTTGTACATCTTTTCAAATGAGGTAATTATTATTTTTTTTATGATTTAAATTTTTTTATAATGAAATTTTTTTATGATTAATTTTTATTTTTTTTTTTATGAAACCAGTTTTTATGAAAACAAATTATATGATTTATGAAATAAATTTTATGAAAACAAACTTTTTTATGAAGAAATGGGTATGTTTTTATTATTATTATTATTATTATTATTATTATTATTATTATTATTATTATTATTACTGTTATTATTATTATTATTCTGTAGCGACATACAATAAATTTTGGTTTACCAAAAAAGAAGTCTTCTAAAAATTAGAGTCGTGTGATGAGTCTTTCTTTTAAAAATAAATGATTGGTCTTTGTTCAAAAAAGTCATCGATGAGTCATACAAGGGGGGGGAGTATGCAAAAAAAGAAACCCCCTATCTAAACTATGAGTCATCGATGAGTCTTTGTCTATATGTCTTTGTTTAAATGTATTTAAATATTTGATTAAATGTATTTATTTAAATATTTGTTTAAATGTATTTATTTAAATTTTTGTTTAAATGTATTTATTTAAATATTTGTTTAAATGTATTTATTTAAATATTTGTTTAAATGTATTTATTTAAATATTAAATATGTCTTTGTTTAAAAAATGATGAGTCATACATACTTTAATAATGAGTCAGTTGGCTTTGTTCCAAAAATGATGAGTCATATGACCTTGTTACTAAAAATAGAATGACCTTGACCTAGTTACTAAAAATAGAATGACCTTGACCTAGTTACCGCGGTTGCTATGGATGAGTCATGTGACCTTGACCCAGTTGCTATGGGTGAGTCATATAACCTTGACCCAGTTACCGCTGTTGCTATGGATGAGTCATCGATGAGTCATATGTCTTTGTTTTGCGCTGAGTCATCGGGGGGTGGGGGGGTAGTGCAAAAAAATGACAAAAAACGATGAGTCATGGAGCACACTTCTCTCTACTAAGGATATATTTATCAATGTTAGAGGAGATGGACAAGTTCACCCCAATTCAAGAAGGAAATTTGAAGGATTATTAGAAACAGTCACCGTTCGATTTAAATCGATTGGGAAAGAATTCGAGTTAAAGAATGTCTTTTTCAAAAGTGTTTGGGCAAGTTAACAAATCTTACAAATCTTATCTATAAATGGAAGAAATACAAAATAGAAAAGGAATTGCGGGAGACGATAGAGGACTTGAGAAGAAGCGGAGATCCTAAGATCCACTAACGAGGTCGTGTATGGAAATCAACCAAACACCAGGACTTATGATGGGCCAAGAGTCGAAGGTGTGTCTAGAGGAAGAGAAAGCTTCAATCCAGGAGGTCGGACGCATTTTACGAGGTAACCAGATGGTAAAGTTAAAGGTGAGACGATCAGACAGGGGAATGATTATAACGTCTATAAATTAGGGTGTGTACAATGTGGTGGTCAACATTACCTAGACCAATGTGACAAGTTCAAGCAACTCACAATTTCAAAAAGGAAAAAAGTCATTGAAGAAAAGAAACTGTGCAGGAATTGCTTCAAAAGAAATCACATGGTCAAGGAATGTCGTAAAGAATCTTTCTGCAAGGTTATCAGATGTAAGCAAAGACACAATGAATTATTACACGAAAGACAACACAATGAGGAGAGTTAAAATGGTAGCAACACGATGTTGACTCAGAAAGAGTTGAACGAGAAAAACTTAAGACCTTATTTTAGTTTAAGGACTATTCCAATCTACCTGGAAAATGGGAACAAGAAAATAAAGGTCAATGCACTATTAGATGATGCCAGCTCAGTCAATTTATTTTTTAAATTTTATATTTTAATTATTTTTAATTAAATTTGCCGCCATGATGGGAATGGGCGTTTTCCAGAATATTCTATGTTGTTTTAGATATTTTAATACATAACTCTCATTTTCTTGTAATTCTTATGTTATTTCATTTTGTTTTTTGTTAATTTAATTATTAAATGTTTATTTTTAGTTAACTTTGCTAAATTACTTAGTGGCCATGATGGATTTCACCATTTTTATGGATATCCTAGTTTTTCTGTTTATTCTTATTGTATTTTTATCTCTAATTCATTTTTGATGTTATTTTGTGGAAATCTTTCTAATTTACATTCTTACATCTCCTTGTCACAATTAATGCAAATTAGCTTACTTCTGTTATATATCTATTTTGTGTTTGAGTTGATTTCATGTGACACTTCTTGCTTCTGTTTCATGTTAGTTTTACTTTTGGATTTATTCTTTTGGTTTTAAGTGAATTCGGTTTAATTGTTTAGTTTATGTTTGGAGGTGTTTAAATTTGACTTGACTTGATTCTATGTTTGCGTGTTATGTCTCAACGCATTTCGTCACGTTGTTTATGTCTGTGCCTAAAGTCAGTTTTTGCCCAAAAGAATTAATAAAATGAAAGGCAAATATTTTTGGTTAACAGAAAAATTATTTAATAAAATGAATTTCGCAAACATTAATATTATATATTTACTTTTCTTCATCAAATTGAGAACATGTAAAAATGTAAAATTAATTAATTAAGAATTATTTAAATTCCACTTACCGCACACCAGAATGTAAATTTCCAAAAAGGGTACTCCAAGCAAATTGTCTTTAAAGGCTTCATGTACTTTGAATATTTATTTTCGATTGGAAAACTAAATGTCAATAGGTCGGTAGGAATCCCATCTTACTTCTTAAACTTCCTTCGAAAATTCTTGAAAATCTTCCTAGAATGAAGTCTCAACTTTCCGAGGTAAACGGATTTTAAATTGAGGATTTATGTAATTTATGAATTTTTGATTTTTCTTTTGTAGGAAATTTTAGCAAAGAGATGGTATTTCAAAATATCAAGTGAAGTTCGAAAAATCAGAAGAAATTTGAGGTTATTTCAATTTTTCTTTCATTTATTTACCTAATTTTAAAATAAAAGACAAAAACTAGATTTAGAATAAATTTGTAAATTAATAAGGTGATAGTTAATGACGAAATTTTAAAAGAATTGTATGACCTAGTCAGATTTAACTTGACCTACTAAGTTGTTTTCTAAAAAAGGTTAAAAAACAAGAATTTGAAAACAAATTATCTTCTTGAATAATTTCCTGCACCAGGAAAATGATTGTTGGATTGATGTTTAACGAGACTAATAAAAAAGAGCGTGACGAGCAATTATGAACACAAAATTACTTTACAAAATAAGTTTATAAAAAAATCGTAACTTGATAACGTGGGAAAGGAGAGTTACTTTACTGACAGAATCGTTTCACCATTGAATTTCACTGGCGTTGTGTCCTGGTTGGCATGTACGGCATAGTGCGATTACTTACAATACCCAAGAACACGATTGAAGTCAGAATGTGAATCAATAAAATTTTTCATTATTGTTTAAGTTAAATCTTAAATTCATTTATCTTAATATTTTTTAAAATAATGATTGACTTGTATATTGCGAGGACACATCTATCTACTGGCAAGTACGTTTCATTTCACGATAATTGACTGGTTCGTCGTTGAATAAAATTACTCACTGGAGAGGTTTTGAAATTAAATTTAAAATTATAACTTACTTATCGATAACATTCATTAATTGTTAAAAGGTTCTATTTTATCTTATATTCTTTCTATATGTGCATCTTTTCTAATACTAGCATTTTCTATCTTTTCACATTATATCTGTAATTTATGATCTCGTTTATCCTCATTTTTTTCAGATTATAGAGTGCGTAAACGATATCTTTCCTGTGAAAGTAACGAAATACAGACTATTTCAACGATCAGAATGAATATTATTATAAATCATATTAGGTAATGTATTTATTTTGACACAAATTTCACTAATAATTATTGTGATTAATGATTTTGAAAGCATGCTTAAAAATGTAAATGACTGTCATAAGTTCATTATACAGCAGAGTGCTCACTAAATAATGATTATTTTGTGTTTGACAATCAATAAAATTGTGACATTATCAGAGTAATACGAACAAATCATTTAATTACAATAAAAATGTATTGTAAAAATTATACACTTGTATTAAATTGATAAATGATTTGGGTAATCAATTAATTAAAACAATCTTCACATTGGTACTGTGATCAAACAAAAAAAAGAGAAACTTTATTAAAATATAAAGAGTGAAATGAAATTGGATAAAATCGGAGTAGCGTTTGCCAAACAGATTAAATAAAAGATATCCTCTCCTGGTGAATAATTAGAAATTGTTTCTAATTATTAACATCTATAACACTGGTATATTATTAAATTATATCATAACGGAAAATAACCTAAATTAGAAAACAGTTCTTAAATTCTCATTGAGTATCATACAAAAGTACTCCAACAGCGATATGTAGTTTGGACGCATATTGAGTACACAATCAAGGATTCTCATTCCGTGCATCACCTAAAATAGTCAAAAAGTATACTCCCATATAAACTACTATTTTAACTCGGTGAATTTGAATTGGTTCAGTGAGTTTTGTAATTCTAAATTAAATATTAAACAGAAGATAAGTCGATATTTTTTTCGTCCTTCCTCCCCTCTTATTATCGATTTGAAACGTGAAATTTTTAAAAGCGGCTCCGGATTGCCGAAATCAGTATTAACAGCTTTATTAAATAATACACAAGATTAATAAAATAAAAATCCATATAAAATTCCAGTTGTCCAGTACTACACCAGATTGCCATATGATCAGAATATGGCCCATACCGGATGACCCTTGGAACAGCAAATTCATCCAGCATGACATAACAAGTTACATAAATAACAAAGCCGATTGACAAAAATTGGAAAAAACTAATCATTACATTTATTAATGTCCTCAATCATATACTACTTCTTATCCTCACCTGTACATCTCGCATGTTAAAATGAATATTAATTTGCAAATTCACCATTAGTTGAATATAATAAAAGAAACACAAATAGTTCTGAATATATTGAAAAAATAAATCAGTCAATGAATCTCTCTAAATTAAGGTCTTCGTTTTAACTCTTCAAAACGACGATTCAAATCATCGAAATCCACTGAACCGGAACCAGGAGTTTGATTTGTATTGTTTTGATCAGAAGGTATTTCTGGGAGAAATAATTCATTCGTTCTATCTGGTGGCATTGGTGGAGCGCTTTCCTGGGATGACGTGCCATCATTAGGAAACTCTTCATATTTTGGAGGCAAACTCATAGGTTGATTAATATCATGAAGTGGTTTTTTATTTGGATAAGGAAATGGACCATTATTCATCACTGGATATGGCGGTTGCATTGTTGGATCATACATTGGATGCGGCAATACACCTGGATTATATGCAGCGTTTGGGTTGACAAATGGAGGTTTTTCCGGCACAAAGTCTATCAGATTTGGTGCAGCTGGTGCATAGAAATCATTTGGATCCCACCTAGCAGCAGGTGGATCAATATCTTCCACAGGTTCATATGGAACATCAAAACTTTTAGCAATTTCCACCTACAATATCAACAGAATCATCTTAATTTTTTAAAATACTATTCAAAATGTGCAAAAAACATTATGTATTTAATTACAATATTTATAAAATGACGTAATAATTAAACATTCTTTAAAATTCAATATTTTTATAAAAAATATTACCAAATATTGTTCCACGAGCCTCTTAGGTGGTGCTTTGATACTTAATTTCTCCATTACTTTCTCATTGACATTATTTAAAGAATTAGATTGACATGCTAGTCCATATTCCCTGCCATATTTCAAATAAAGTTGATCTGCTATAATTTTCAATTCAAGTACATCAGTTTGTAATCTTGGCGTTACCCAAATAAGAGTAGCGATTTGTTCTTCTAATCCAGGATCAATTTCCCTAAAATTTTGTTTATCATCACAATAATACAATGGAACTAACTTTTGACACTCAATCATACCAAATCGAGCCAACAACAAATCACAGAACATTTCAACTAGTTCATAAACCTCGACAAGATAATCTTGTCTTATAATCATTTCTACTTTAATTCGAGCTCTATCATATTTTGCACTACTTAAATAATCAGCAATTTCTTTTCGTGATTTTAAAGCTATTTCCGTATTCTTCTTTTCCAATAATTTAAGACGATTAATAACAATTCTTAAATTAGTTTTTAATTTACCATAATTCGGCTTACTTGAAAACATAGTGGAAGTAAAAATAAATAAATATTTAATTACATTTATACAAACAACCACAAATAAAGCAATAAAAATTATTTAATTTCAATTCACTTTAAATAATTTTATGATCCTTTAATTTATCAATAAATATATCATTTTTTTGAGTATTATAGTTTTTTCTTTAATTGAAAATATTTTTTATTACTAAATCAAAATTAATTATATAAAATCATTTATTACAAAATAAATCTTTGAAAATATTTTTTGAAGATTAATTTCTTCCGATAGAGCTATAAAAGAGAACTATAAAAGTCTGCAATAGCAAATGATATAAAATATAATTTAATACAAATTTTCGAATTTCAAGATTTTTTTTTCTACACATAAAAATAAAAAAGCATTACAGTATTTCAAAAGATGTTACTTAGTGGCTTTGATGTGATATTTACCATCTTTCTGGTAATCAGAATGGAAAAAGTAAAAGAGAATGTGCGTAACTTCACTAGTCATCACTATCGTCGTAAACTAGAAACAGAATTAATTTGTTTTCCTGAAACAATAATACATAGCAAAGGAAAGATTCTCAATCAACTTAAAATCAAAGAAAACCACCAAATAAACAAATAAAATAAGGAAACACACGGTGGTTTGGGAAAAAAAACAAAAAAAAACAACCCGTTATATATCTTTTTCTTTCTACTACTTGATACCTATTGATAAATAACTTTGAAACTGTGTCATGTTGGTGGCGTTAGACAAAATCTTAGCTCCCTCTTGAAACTAATGCTCTGACGCCATGTTGGGTTCACAAACAACCAATAGAAGACTTGTCGCTGTCTCTAACTTCACTAGTCCATTATCTCACATACTCCTTAGATTTTCAATTTAATTTTCAAAATCATTTATCGCAAAATTCGATTAAAACTTATTAAAAACTAACACAGAAAGCATCGATAATAAATAATAAAATGTTAATTCGAGTCTCTCGTTCGTTTTTTTACAACTACCCATGATGGATAAGTGGACGTGGATGAGTTTTCAAGGAAATGGACACGTCAAGACTATTCGAAACTTAATCCACATTTTAGATGGCAATTACAAATACACAAGCAATTTTCACCAGAATCCTTCCTAGACAGATGGAGTATCATGCGACCGTGGATATGTGTTTGTTAGTTACGGTGACCGAGATTGACTCCTATATGTTGAGAGGTTTGAAATGTGATGAAATTTCAGAAAGTAGTTGTCAAGCAGGAGGCTCCATTAAGAATAATTTATCCGATCTATTGTGATATTGTGATAGGTAAACGAGTTGCATCACGATGCGGAATGAAAGAAGCGAATATCGATCTAAATTTGCAAAATTTAAGTGCAGGTGCCTACCAAACATTAAGTGAAAGCTCATTTCTTAGTCATACTCTTATTTAAATTTGTATTTCTTTTAAATCAATATATTTTGTTAAAAAGGCTAAATTAATATCTACAAATAACGCAGAATCTATCCTTGGGCTAAGTATAGAACACAAACAAAATAAAACAATACTATGCCAATCATGTGTTCAACAAAATTAGGACGGAGTCAAATGCGTGAAAGTCAGCTTGAGTGTAATGGATGTCTTTTGAAAACATTGACATATAGATTTATTACACTACAGGATGGGTTACATGAAGACAATTTAGATCAGAGCACAGCAGGAAACATCTTAGCTTCTATTCCGTTCAAAAAGCGACTAACGAGTGGCCTCATCAACAGCATTACGATAAGAATATTAATTTACATTAGATCTAATTTTTCATCCATATCAAGATTATTTATAAAAAGCCGCAATCTAGATTACAGTAAACACCTAAATCACATAATAACTTTTGTGAAGAGCAACGACTGGATGTCGTGTTTTATTTTAGAAGGTTGAGTGTGTAATGTTTGTTATTTTTTTCAGTGCCAAGACACTCAAAACGAATCCTTTTACCTACGTGTAAATGTTCTAGCTTCAGCCATTAAAAAACCAGAAAAAACGACTGAAGGAAACAACACGCATGCTAGACAAAGTAAAAGGAACGTGTTTTATTCCAGAGAAAGTGAAGAAAAAGCGAAACAACTAAACAGACTCACAAAGTGTTGTGACAATCTGATTATCATAAGTAGTGTACAGAGGACATCAATAAATGAGCAAAGCTGGGCCCTAATGAAGATCTATACAGAGGTTGAATTCAAACAACAGATGTATTATCTCAAGGTAACCACAGAGGCTAACATAATCACACAGCATACTATTCCAGACAATAAATAGCTAAAACTGACTATATGGACGAAAGCAAAGTGCTAAAAGCGCACAAATAAATGTCATTGAGCACAAAACGGAATGGCAAAAGGAAAAAGTCGGGAACCAATCGAGTTCTCACATACAGATACCGACTCCACCAATTCAAGTGCATCATACACTGAGTGTAGATATCGATGAAATACTAAACACTTACATGAATAATTGAATAAATGAATAACTGTTCGATGTTTTGATTTAAATTCTTTGTACCAGAATACATGTTTGATCTAAGCTTCATCACGTACGAATATTTTGTAAAAGCCGTAATAAAAATGAAATCCCAAGGTAAGAGTACACAATACCGCGGTGGGAGTGTCAAATCAAAGAGATGATAAGTAGCAGAATGATAGTGACGCAAGACCTTCTATCGTATAGTGAATGAGAAGATCAATCGGGCAGTTGATTGAGATTAAGACTCATTGGTTTTCGACTCAATCACGCAGTAACAACCGGAAGGCTGTGTACAGCTCTCATAAGTGTGGTGGCGGAACAAAATAGTCATTTGGCGTTTAAAGACGTTGTTGTCATAGACAACGTAGTTGCCCTTAAAACCACATATATGTCACCTTTTAAGTGCCAACACAATATTATAGAAAAATTCAAACGAGAAAAACATGACCTTCAGGTAGAAAAGTTAAAGCTAGTAGAAACCTTATCATCGTATTTTGTCAGGATTGAAAATTAAAATGGAAGAATTTACAGTCTGACAAAGACATTTAGCTAATAAATACTGCCAAAAACAAAGAAATTGAATCAATAAAAAATGATGATGAACCCTCAAACGAAGAACACTTCGTCATTCAGCAGGTTTACTTTATTTGAGAAGTCTTCACTTATAATAGATAATTTGTATAAGTTAATTCTATTTTCCCTACTAAATGGATAAACGGAAACATCATTCATTAATAATTTTATTTACCATCCTACTGTCAATACAGAAAAATGATATATAATACAACATAAAAGTTATTCAATTAACAAGCGTAATATTGGTAATTTTTCAGATAATATATATGAATACAACACTGAAGTTTAATTGCGGCCAACATCACCAATTTTCTATAAATTCAATTACAATAGCACAGTGCTATTCACAATTATCAATTTTGCACTTCTGACAAAGTGGAAAATATGAATAACAAAATTAATGATCTCAACCATTCGACCGAATTTTATGCAACAGTGAACTCGATAAAACAAGGAAAGAAATTTCGATAGAAAAATAAAGTTCTAAAAATTCAAAAACTTGATGATATATCTTATCAAACAAAACAAGTAAGTTTTTGTAAAATCGACATTCAAGGAGAATATTAATATTATAATCCTATTATTTTCGCAAATAGCTTTTCCATGCAGTTCAACACGGATATTTACAGTTCTTGCAATCAGTTCCTCTGAGGGTTTGGTCTAAAAGACTGAATGCTATCGATGAAAAGAATAATTTTTCCCTACTTCATTATGCATGCTTGGGAAACCATAAAGACATTGTATCATTCTTATTAATATATAAACCAGATGTCAATGTCACTGTAAGTAAAGAATTTAAATAATTAAATAATTAATAATAATGAAAGTAGTAATGATAATGTTATTATAAGAACTTTCGATTTTCACCTCTGATTTCTTTTCAATTAACATTGTATTTATTATTATTAATTACCATTTAATACTCATTCTAATAATAATAATAATAATAATAATAATAATAATAATAATAATAATAATAATAATAATAATAATAATAATAATAATAATAATAATAATAATAATAATAATAATAATAATAATAATAATAATAATAATAATAATAATAATAATAATAATAATAATAGTAATTCAGAAAGCGATTATTTTATTAATTATTTATATTTAATTATATTATATTAATTCACTATCTGGAAATTTTCGTTTTAATTTATTTCATTAAAATATCCAAATCTACTTTGTAAAGTTAATGCTACTTAATTTTCTTAAAGAAATAGAAAGATTTGATCATGTAACTTACTTATACGCTTTTTACTTCATAAAGCTTCATCAATATCAAGTTTTCTTTTATCATTACTAGAGTTTTTTACTATTCCTGCAAAGTTCTAGCTTGGACTTTGTACAAAAGAGTTTTCCATTAAAAAATTTCCGAAATTCTCTTTTCCTCTAAAATTAATTGGTTACATAATTCTATTTTCAAACCAAAAATCTGAGGACTAAACTTATTTGAGATTTATATGAGTAACATTTGATTTCGTACTTCTCAACTAAATCACAATTTTGGCGAAATATTTTACTAAATGCTTATTATAGGGTGCAAATAAAGTAAGACCAATTCATCTGGCAGCTCAACAGGGTCACATGGAAATTGTTGAATTGCTATGCAAGAACAAATCGACTCAAATAGATGCAGCAGATGTAAAGGGTCAAACACCATTGCATACAGCTTGCAGAAGAGGACATATAAATGTTGTGAAGGTTGGTATAAATTTATTTTTACTATGAAATACCAAAGTTTTCTTGATCTGATGTTTCAAATAAAAAAGTAATTGGAAAAATCAATACGTCAATAAAGATCTTTTGAAACTGATAAAAGAATACTAATTAATGCCGTTGAAAGAAGCGAATATGGTAGGAATCACTAAAAACAATGAATTAAAGAACAACTTCAAATAAAATTCTAATGGATAATATCCTATCCATTACAATGTTTGCTTCCGCGGAAGTGCAAAATCGATATGAAATTAATAATGTTGTTGAGGATTTGAAATTATCTTTAAACCTTGATGGATTATAGGAGTCATGTGGCTACCATATCATATGAACATTATAAGATCCGTTATTAAAAAAAATATTAAAGAAAAATATTAGCACAGGTGTACAGTAAACTTTCCATATATGCTACACCCTATTTGCTGAATAGGAAAAATAAATCATACCGTCTAGAGTGGTGTACCATATGTAGAGAGTGAGAATAATAATGTATGAGGCTAACTTTGTGACTAGTTTTACAGTTTTATGCACCAAACAAAGTACCATTTATAAAGAGTTTACTGTATAATAAGTACATTAACATACAGTTCGTTAAAAATTATTTCCAATCAACTCCGAAAATCATAATTTTTATAATCTGAAATTTTAATTGTAATATTAACAATGATAAGTATTTTAATGACAAAAATTAAAATTTTTTTAGAAATATTAATAAATTTATATTGCTGAGTTTAACATATTTAGGTATTATTGAAATACCAAGCTTCGGTAAATAAATTAGAGCTCGATAGCATTTCAGTCATGCATCATCCAGTGAGACGAAACGATACGGATATGGTTAAACTTTTAGTAAAAATACACTTAAACTTTATTTCGTTCAAAGTTTATCAATTTAGGTTACATACGGTGCTCCATTGAATATAAAAAATAATAACGGCCAAACCCCGTTGATGGTGGCTGCGATAGAAGGGCATTTTGATTTATTTGATACATTATTAAATGAAAGTTAGTAAATAATTAATAATTGTGAAATAATTTTATTTTATATCCAGTGAGGAAACAAGGAGAAAATATTCTTAACATTTTGAATGAAAAAGATAACGATGGATTTTCTTGTTTATCGCATGCAGTGCAAAATGAAAATTCAGAGGCAATAAATTAAATTTTACTTTTTATATGATTTTAGAAAATGAATTTATTTAATAGATAATTAAAATTTGCATTGCAAATGGAGTTGATCTTGATGCAAAACAAGTAAGAGTAAAGTAGTTTTATTTTATTTTCTTTAAAAATAATTTTTAAACTTAAATTGTATTTTAATTAAATAAGACACGATGGAGTTATATTTTATGTTATGATATTGTTTCAAAAGTCAGAGACCGAATGGGTAATAAAAGTATTTGTACATTGCGTAATCCAATATAATAAGTTAGGGAATATGGAAGCTCTACAATTTTAAAAGTTGTACAATTAAGATATTTGAATTATAAATTTTAAAATGGATTCCAGCGTTCTATATCAGAGAGTAATTGAAGTTGGTTTAATGGGAATTGATTTAAAGATTAATAATATAACTAAAATCTATCTATAATAAATGTGTGTGTGTGCCATAGCCAAATATGATATTTAATTAAATCCATGACATTAAATAATGGCTTACACTACAGACGGATAGTAAAATTCAACCGGGCCTCGCGCTTATTGGACCTTACTAAATATAATTTATGCAATGCATACGTTTCCACAAGGTATAATCCGTGAATTGGCAAAGTAACTTTATTACATTAATACATATTAGATGATTTAAACGAAGGATTACAGTATTTTTTTACATAAATAAAATAACATTTTTAAAATATATATTTGCAATATAAGGCACTAAAAATATATAATAAAAACGATTAAACTCATCGGTTAATTAATAATTACATAATAAAATCATATAATCATAATCCGTTAAAATTTTATCAATTTTAATAATATTAATTAAACACTCCCAAAGTACACACGTATCATGCATTTTGTATGTTATTTTTGGTGAGGTAATAATAATAATAATAATAATAATAATAATAATAATAATAATAATAATAATAATATTATAAGAACTTTTTTTCAATTTTCACATCTGATTTCTTTGCAATTGATATTGTATTTATTATAAATTTTTTTACTATGAATCAGTAAAGATCTTTACAGATTGATAGTCAAAAAATTTCTAATAAATGCAATAATATTAATAATAATAATAATAAATATGGAATATGGAACAATTGCCGGTTAGCTTTGGTATAGTTGAAAATCATACCAAGGGCACTAGAGAAGTTAAAATTACATAAGCAACTCACGAAAAATCTAATTTCACCGTTATTTTATGTGCGACTAAAGGTTGGATTTATCAGGAAATCACACGGAGTGGCTTGAAGAATTCTGGTGTGTGCGAAAAAATGCTTTCTTCAAAAGTAACGCAAAACTTCTCCTCATATGGGATATTGCAACACAGCACTTCACTGAAGATATTAAAGCTGTTACCAAAAATATTCTCATTATACCATTTTATTTTTATTCAATTTTCTAAAAATAATAATGTCAACATTACTATTATAAGTTTTCTTGTATTATTGACAATTTTATTATGTTAAAATATTAGACATCACAAGACAAATTTCTGAATATAACTTATAACACATTAGAAAAAGGTAAGCCACATCCTGGCGTAAATAGAGTTGCTCATTTTAATATTTTCTAAATCAACATATCACTGAATTATTTACAAAATATGCTTCAAATTTACTTATTTATGTAAAGTAAATATTTTGTAAATTGTGATTTAAACGCATTGGTGTAAATCAGGGATGTCCAAATGCGGTCCACTATAGACTCATTCAAATTTTTTTTATTTTTTTAGCAAACATTGAAAACATGACTGGAAGACAAAGTCAAAAGTTTCATTGAATAAATATTGTTTAATTAAATTAAATTTTTTTATGTATGGCTACATAATAATGGATAATAATGTAATAATGTAAATAATGTAAATAAACTATATTCGCATGATTTTGTTTTATATTGTAATTTTTCCATTAAATTTAAGGGGATAGTCCAAAGAAAATCGACGTTTTTAAAGAATTCACACTCCGGCAAGCGCACTATGAGCTTCACGTCCATGAAAAAAGGCTGCAGCATTCAAAAAGAACCTCTACCCCCAAAAATATCAAAAAAATTTGAGACCATTCCCTAGGGCCTAGGGCCTAGGCTTAAGATATTCTGATAGTTTTGTGGCACAGTTGAATAGTTAAGTTTTCAATGGGGCCCATTAAATTAAAAGGTTGGGCATCCCTGGTTTAAATACTATAAAACAATTAAATTGTTAGATTTCTCTACACCTACCGTATTTCTCCGTAAAACCCCCCTAGAGGTTCTATTTGAGAGAAACGAAAAAAACCAAAACTTTGAAAATGAAAGTGAAAATCTCAAAAAAGCCCTTATTGAAAAAATTTACTGTTGTTTTTTCATTTTTTTCGTAAAAACTTATTTTTGTTTGATTGGTTTTTATTCGATTGTATTGAAATTAAAAATTTGATTCAGAAAAAATCCTGAAAAACTGTTAAAATAAATTATTTATTTATTGGTACTAAAATAAAATCCATTCAGCTTTTATACATAATGCCTTACATTATTATTTTTTATTATTATTTTTTTTACAGTAAAATAAGCTTTATTTAATCTTTATATTTAGATTATATAGGCTTAATAAACCATTTTCCCATATATGGGGACCATATTCTATTAGACATTTAGTTATTGGGGTTACATTATTATTAGATATCAGATTATGCATTTATTTTTAATTATGACATGATACAATTTAACATCAAATAATCTAATCATTTTTATTATTTCCGTTTCTTAATGTTTTTATATTCGATTGGATTTATATTTTCTATCCATGATAACCTTCAAATTTTATTATTTCAATTTTTTTACCGATTCTTGTCCTGAAGTATATACGAATTCATTTATTTACAGCAATCCCTGTCCATAGTTATTATTATAATATCCCAGCCTTCGACAACAGATATGGCAAACATTTCAATGTTTGATTCTGTCGAATATCCATTTCTGAACAAATCTTCGTCTTTCTCGTAGATCAAGTCTAAAAGCTCATTTTTTAAATAATTAATTATTTTTGTGGAATAATTCTGAATCCAGTCCTTAAAATTTTTGAACTTCAGACATTCGAAAAAGCTGATTGAAATATGTTCAGGCCATACGAACAGTCACCCTTCGCGACAACCTCATTTGCAAATTTTGATAGACAACTGGTGATATCAAAATAGTTATTTCATAACTCCTTCAACGGACTGTGTAGATTTGCTATCTGGAATTTATCTACTAATGTCAATCCACAACAAACAAATGCTTTTGTTATCGTATTGCCGGGAACATTTCCCGCCCAATCTACAACCCATTTTAATACAGTAACATAACATGAGAATTTAGGATTTCCTTGTCTCGTCTGTAATGCTTCATCCGATATTGCTTCGGTGATTTAAGTATTGTATAAATCGTTATAACTACTCTGAAACATTTTATTCGCCACAACATCAAACGGCTGTAGAAAACCAGTTATCTTTGAAGGAATTATCTCAATAAAAATATTGTATTTTTCCTATTTTTTCCTATTCGCTAAAATAATATGCGGTGCATAAGAATCTATTATGAGCAATATCGGCTGCCGAAATAAATTTGCTTGTTGTCTTTTCATTAAAACATTCAACATATACTGGTCTAAAATATCCGAACTCCACATCCCGGTATTATTAACATTAACAAAACAGTCGTTTACAACTCTAGGAGTTTTCTTTTAATTTGGAAAACAGTAAATGTGGTGGGCGCATCTTTCCAGCTGTTATAATTGTAAATTTCGTGGTGAATCGTTTGTATGAACTATTTGATTTACGCATTACATCGTTCCAAATGCCTTTTGTCGTTATAGTACTATTTGGTTCAAAATATCTGGAAACTTGATCCATATTTAATATATTACCCAGTTCAATTTTTTTGTCATCAAAAATTTTTTGAATTTTATAAATGAAGTCACGTGCAATCTGATCCGAATGCTCCGGTAAAAATCGGGATAAAGTTTGACGAAGGGAAACCAAATTGAATCGGTTCTTAAATCGTTCGACCCACCCATCTGATACCTTAAAGTTATTATATTTCTCGGTACTGAATTCACTTTTCATTGTCAATGCCATTGATTTTATATAAACTCCTTTTTCATTTCTGTTTTGAATCCACTTAATCAGCTCGTCCTCAAGATCTTTAAATTCTTCTTTTCTCCCGCCACCAGCTAATCGTCTTGCAACTTGCATTGAAACATTTGGGTTTGCCAATGATGCAAATAATTTCTCGTTATTTTTAATCAATTCGCGAATTGTATGTGTATCCAGATTATGTTTTTAAGCTAAAGCAGCAAATCCATGACCAGCATTATTTGTTTGATACTCCTTGATCACTCGTATTTTGAAATGCAAAGAATAAGATTTTCGTTTCCAACCTTCCATTTTGAGGTTAAATTAATCTATAAATAAATAGTTAAAAATCATATTCATATAAATTCAAATTTGTTACAAATTTGTAATCAACGCCATTTTGTGTCATGCGATTTACGTTTTAGATATGTGCATACCTGGTTTGAAAAATAGTGTTATCAACAAATCTTTGAAAATTGCACCACCTACATTTGAAATTATTTAGCCACTGAAATGAATTTTTATAAAATGAGATTAGTTTACTCAAATTAATCCCTCCGTAAAGGTACTATTCGTTTATACCCCATGGGGTTTTTACGGCGGAAGACTGATTAATGTTAACAGTAAAATCTTTTACCTTTTTCAACATTGCCTTTTCAATTTCCTTTTTTTCATTTCTTTTTTAGACCATGATCAAAACTTTATAATTATCACAAATTTTCTGCGCTGCTATTTGAAAGTACTTTTGTTTTAATACAAAATTCAACAAAAAGTCTGAATTGCATTGATTTTTTATCACTTAGATTATAATTATATTACATATTGCTTCTCAAAAACAATTACTATGAAATAAATTTTATAAGAACCATAATTGTAGGTCATCAAAAATATTAATGGCCTCATCTTTTGTAATTGATTTGCAACATTTAACACCAATAAAGCATAAAACTATTTTTATGTAGCAATACTTTAATATTAAAGTTAAGTTAATCACAATGTCATTTATAAAATAAATTAATTAATAATAAATTAATATTAAAAAGAGAGTTTGAAGACTATAAATCAGTAATATATCGATGTTTGTTGATACTGACGAATTTTCGGCACTGGCTTTTTCAAGTGAAAAAAAAAGAAAAAAAAGGCAGTGCCGAAAATTCGTGAGTATCAACAAACATCGATATATTACTGATTTATAGTCTTCAAACTCTCTCTTTAATTCAATGGATAAAACAATCAGTGGTGAAATTGGAAGAAATAAAAGTTCTTATAATAATAATAATAAATTAATAATAATTAATTTGATAGAAAAATTAATTTATTAATTAAATTTAATTAATAATTACACAGAATGACGGAAAGACAATATTTCACAGTGCAGCAATTATAGGATATTCCGATCTATTTGATTTAATTGAAACAAATTCGTACCACTTGAACATTACAGACAATGAACTGAATACTCCGATACATCAGTAAAACAAATTTATTTATTTTTATTTCTTCTATTTCTTTGTATTTCTAGTGCGACAATGAATAACAATCTAAAAATGGTGAAATTACTCCTTGACAAAGGTGCAAATATCAATGTTTGCAATCGCCATTTTCAAACCCCTATAATGCTTGCTTGTATTGAGATCACCCAGTCGAGAAATACAGGGGAAATTATAAAAACATTAAATGAAGCAAATGCGAATTTGAAAATCAAAGATTTTGAAATGAAAACCATTTTTCATTATCTTACTGAGAAAGAAAATTTTGAAATGCTAGAATATTTTATACAAGTTTGTTAAACAATTATTCTAATACTGATTATTATCTTTGGGGCCTTTATTTACTTTTATCTTTAAAAATCTAGTCTAATAAATATTTAATACAAAAGACAAATTGGTATGATTCATTTCGTCCACGACCCCTCACATACCGAAATCTAGAATTTTCAATTTTTTAACATAAAAATAGATATTTTACAAATTTATATAATTTTTTGTTATAATTTACTGCATTTTTAGTTAATATTATTTTATTAGATTTGTGTTTACTAGTTAAACTGACTGACTTTGCAAAATTACATTATTATTCTAATATATACGCAGCGTAATATTGTTTTCATGTCATTTTTAGGTCTTTTTTTATTATGAAACTGAGTTCTGAAACTTATTAACTATAAATGTTTGAATTCCAATTGTCCTTTATAAAGTTCCAAATCTATTGTTCTCATATAAAACACTTCGGAAATGATATAAACAAAAAAATGATAATGCCCGCAGATATTAATAACAATAATAGAAATAATAATAATATTATTTAACAAAAAAACTAATATTAATGTGCCGAAGGTAAAGGCGAATTAACAAATTATTAACAAAGATGTCTGAAGAGGTTTTTTGAATGCCTCTCAAACCTTGAAATCTGTCAATATAAACAAAACAAATTATTGCACATCCCCGTAATCAGTCATTAATCCGGTTATTAATCCAGTCATTAATCTCGACCCCTCCCACTTAATCACGATAGGTAGGTTAATAAGAAATAATATAACATTAAAATCAACTTATTTTATTTGAAACATTAATTGCACTTACCTTTTAGATATGTTAAAAAAGAAGTACAAAACCTAGCTCTCGATCTGGTTCTGATCCACCAAATTAGTAGCAACGCTAGAAACAGCAACAGAACCACTCAATACCACTAGCAATTGACAAAAATGGCCTGCAGAAACGTAAACAATAGGAGAGATATATAAAGTCGTAACATGGTCGAAATTCGGCATAAGCTCCCCCTCCCCCAACACCTCATGCTTGTTTACATTTCATACTCCGCAACAGCTCTTAACTTTAATTCTTTTAAGGTAGGTAGAACCAATGTTTACGTCAGTCAACCTAAACATTTATTAATTAATTGTTCCATATGCCTCTGAAAACAAAGTGATGTTTCAATTTTTGCTTCTAGTTTTCCCAATTTTTTCGCTGTTTGATTTCTTTTCCAGTCTTGCCTGATGATAGAAACGGACATGATGTTAGTACTGATAAGTACAGCAGGTCTTTAAATTAATTTAATTTTTATTTTTTCTTGGTCAACTAAGAGATAAAAATGCACACATTTAAAGATTTATTTAAGATTATTACTAATAATTTATTACGGTATGAAACTTAGGGTTTACGAAATTTGCTTTGATTATAAATTTGAAATCTCTCTCTCTCTCTCTCTCTCTCTCTCTCTCTCTCTCTATATATATATATATATATATATATATATATATATATATATATATATATATATATATATATATATATATATATATATATATATATATATATATATATATATATATATATATATATATATATATATATATATATATATATATATATATATATATATATATATATATATATATATATATATATATATATATATATATATATATATATATATATATATATATATATATATATATATATATATAATTTTATATATAATTTATATAATATTTATTAAATCATAAAATATTTATGTAATTTAGACCTTAAATTCGGAGATTTTATTAGAGTTAATTAACTCTCAAGATGATTCCCATAACAGCCCATTACATTATGCAGCGAAAATAGGAAATAAAGAGGTAATGAATTAAATAAATTTTATTATTAAATTAAAAATGATGTTAAATTGAACCAAAAAATAACTAAAATTCAACATTAATTTAATAAAAGGACTTAGGTTTATGCAATAGAATATGAATAAATATATCTTTCCCATAGATAAATTTCTAAAGACAAATAATTTTAATATATTATACTGGTTTTCAATCACTCTGGGTATAAAAGTTTTAAAGATATAACCAACAAATTGTAAATAAAAAAAATAAAAACAAAAAGAATCTTTTTTAAAAGATGACAATTATTTTCACTAATTAACATTTTCTTATTTTCCTTCCTATAAATACTAACGTTATCCGTTATTAAAGTAACAATATTCCGTCTTCGTCCTCTAACTGACTCAAATAATCTTGATAAAAAGTATCAAAAACGAATGAGTAATTGATATTTGATATTAATGTTGTTGCTTTTAATAATAATAATAATATTAAAAGAACATTTTTCAATTTTCACCTCTGATTTCTTTTCAATTGTCATTGTATTTATTAAACAAATTTGACTATGAATCAGATATCGATGTTTTTTTATATCTCTACTGATTAATAGTCAAATTTATTTATTAAATAATAATAATAATAATAATAATAATAATAATAATAATAATAATAATAATAATAATAATAATAATAATAATAATAATAATAATTATAATAAGAAAATTATAAGATAACGCCAATCAAACATTCTTTTCACGATATATTTCGACAGTTTTCCTGTCATCATCAGGTGGGATATAATAACTATATAAATTAAGGAATTTAAACAAATTTATTAATTTTATTAATTTTAACCTAAAATTAATAAATTTGTTTAAAATCCTTTATTTACATAGTTATTATATCCCACCTGATGATGACAGGAAAACTGTCGAAATATACAGTGAAAAGAATGCTTGATTTGCGTTTTCTTATAATTTAAATCATTGCCATGTATTTTTAACTATTAATTTAATTATAATTGAAAAATCCAAATTTAACATATAAAACTTTTAGATTTGCCGAATTCTTTTAGAAGTTGGAGCCGATCCGTTTCTTTTTTCACAGAATGATTTTCTTGCACTCCATATTGCAACTATGTAAAATATATTCAATTAAATTTAAAGTCATTAAACCATTAAATTTTACAGCAAAGGCCATTTAGATTGTGTAAAAGTTTTACTAGATGCTAGCAAAGAAACAAGTTATTATCGAGATGCAAACGAGAATTCTGTCATTAATCTAGCCGCAGAAAGTGGCAGATATGAGATCTTTAAACACCTTGTTGATATTGGTAAAGACAAAATGTCAAAGTATTATTTCAATGGCATTCATTAAATTTCAAATTTTCTAATCAACCATTTAATTTGTGAATTTGTTAAAGAGAAGTCTGAATATTAAAAATTCTAAGTAAAAATGAAATAAAAACCATTTTATATTGTAATTAAAAGATTGAAGCTAGAACTTGTAATCACAATTTATATATATATATATATATATATAAGTCGAGAAATTTACGTCAAATGTTTAAGTCAAAATAACCACTTCGACTTATACCCGGGTCAAAAAACGTACAAATTTATTTTTAATGAAATCATTAAACCTTTCTTTATTTTTGTTACTTCGCCTTTACGCGGGTTTCCAATTTCGGACTTAAAAACCTCTTACAATTTACTCGACTTATACGCGAGTATATACGGTATATAAATTAACGCTGGCCCACTTAGTGCTGTTTCGGTTTAACGTGGTTTTATCGGAATAGTGGGATTGCCCGAAAATTGCACGCATTGTTAGCTTCCCGGAAATCCAAAGTAATTTATCTGCATTACTTCTTCCATGCGGTGTTACACAAACATATTTTTATTGTTTCAACATTTGTTGCCCTTATTGTAAGTATAAATTTATGTAATATAATGATTGATATAGTGCTTTTTCGAATTTCACCCCTGATTTCTTTTCGATTGACATTGTATTTATTAAAAAGCTTTACTAGGAATTAGTATATATATCGATGTTTTTTTTATGTGTACAAAGTTTTATAAATATCACGTCAATCACAAATTGGTGTTGCATTGAACTTGTCAAATTCAACAATAAGGAAAATTATTAAGAAAAAAGCAAAAATAGTGTCATCAGCAACTACAACTTAAACAACCTCTGCAGGAATAACTATGAAACTTTTCCAGAATTGGTTCACTGAACATTTTTGCCAGTCTGTTAAACGCTATTGCAAAATCAAAAATCATATTTTAAAGCTTATTACCCGCGTCAAAAATTTAGACAGATGTTTGAAAAGGTAGACGGAGATGAAAAACAATCTATAGGAGATTTCTTGGAAGAACTACAATATCATGGATGCTGTAGAAAACATAAATCTTTCTTGGAATGAGGTAACAAAAAATGTTTGAAAGAGGTGTGGAAGAACAATTGACCATATCTAAACAAGGACGATGACACTGTTGACATTTGTTGTTGTAATGAACGAAATAATAAAATTAGCGAAACAAACAGGTTTAGATGAGGTAAATGTGCAAGATCTCAAAGAATTATTGCAAGAAAAAACAGAAAGTACTTCTAATGATAAGCTCAAGGAATTAACGGACCAAGAAGAACAAAAAATATTGAAATTAGCGATTCTGAGGAAGAGCAAAAAGAACTTTCAACGGCATTTCTAAAACCAGTTTAACCACCATAACATAAATCATGGATCAATTTATTGAAAATTATACGTATTTTGATAAGAGTTCAAATGCAAGACGGGTGTCATGGATGCCTTGTCCCTTTGTCCAGAGAGCACAAAAAACTCAAATGAAATTAGAAATATTCTTGATAAAAAGGCAGAAAATGGTAAATGCAGAAAAATCTGAGTAATATCAAACATAAATGGTGACTTAGAATTTTATTTATCCATTTGTTATGTTTCTATATTTGTAAGAAATAAATATTTGTTGTTGTGTTGTTTTAAAAATATTTAATGAAATTAAGTGATAAAATACCTAAACAATTTTTTAATTTTCTACTCGTTTTCCACTAACCCCTTCTTCTTCTTCTTCTTCTTCTTCTTCTTCTTCTTCTTCTTCTTCTTCTTCTTCTTATTATTATTATTATTATTATTATTATTATTATTATTATTATTATTATCATTATTATTAATTAATTACCAATTAAACCAATTAACTCTCAAGAGATGATTTTGGTCGCAATACCCTTATGTTTGCAGCGAAAAGCGGATGCCTGCCTATTGTCGAAGACCTATTGAACGATGAAGTCAACATAAATCTATACGATCAAATGAAAGTTGCCTAATACATTTTTATAAATATTTTCATATAAATAATTTTAGTCCACAGCTCTTCATCAAGCTGCAGAAAGAGGTCATTTAGATGTCGTGAAATTGTTGTGGAAACAAGGAGCAAAATTATCGGAAGACATGTTTGGCAGCACTCAACTTGATGTTGCTGTTCTAAATCAACAATGGCATGTTGTCAGATTCTTTTTAAATAATGATAAGTTAGTTTTTATTTATGAAATATTATTATAACTTTTTTAAATTGTCTTTAGTTGGAAAAGGATCATGGAGTTTCGCCACCAGAATGGTCATAGTCATATTAAAGTTTTGATTAAACATAGCGAAGAAATAACTTTGGTAAAGTATAATGATAATAAAGTATTTTCATTTCATTTCATTCAGGAATTATTGGATAAATGTATTATTGAAAATACGTCAAATATAATGGATCCCAATTACGAGGTAATGTCATTTACACAATAAATAAAAATATTAATTCAAATTTATTAAATTAATAATTCAGATCTGAATTTCCTCATGTTTTCACCCTAGGAAACATTTAGTGCATTTTCGTTTAAAATATGTTTAATTATAAAATGTTGTTAGGAACATCCCACTTGCCTCAAATAACCCATGAGCATTTTTAAATATTAAATTAGGAATAAAATAAGTAATCAGATTATTTTTTAATTAATGAAAATTTTATTTCACATAAGATTTACCGTCAACTAAGTATGACGACAAATTTATGCAGGAATAGACTTGTCTATGAACATATGATTATGCAGTACTGAATTCCCAGATTCCAATACATTTGTAAGCATTTAATACATTTGTAGTATATATAAGAACTTCCCTGGGAAAATATATCTCTACAGAATTGAAAGGTCTAAGGTAAAATTATTTTAGACTGAAAAGATTAATGTGTAAAATTTCAAACTTGTTTCATTTAGAAAATAAAATAATTGGTTATTTAGTGCAGTGGTGTCCAACCGAAATTGGTTACTGGGCCAAAATAAAAAATAAAAATATAATGTGGGCCGCACGTATTTATTTATTATAAAAAATTTATACAAACTAAATTATATTTTACATATACATACATATTACTTATGTGAAACTTGTTTTTCAATTTTTTCAGATAATTTTTTTATGTCCACAGGTATTTTCGAAGTTGCACATCGTAATTGGTCTTTTAAATTTTCATCAGTTTATTTATTTATTATTACGACTTTTACATTTAACAATCTTTAATTTTGAAAAAAAAGATTCGCAAAGATACGTGGTCCCCATTGCAGCTGTAACGCTTATCGCTAGTTTTCTTAGATTAGGAAATTTATCATTGCATATGTATTTTTTATAAAACTGAACTTTATCATTGGCTTCAAACATATATTTTAATTCAGAAGATGACTGGAGATCTATTAACTCCATTTGCAAATTTGTTGGAGCTGATTCCACAACAATGTCAAATGGACATAGGAAAATATTAAATATATTCTCATATTTCTTTAAATATGAAAATCTCTCCTGAAATTCTTGTAGTAAATTGGTAATTTCTTGTGCATATTTAGAAAAATCTTTTTTGTCATATGTGATAACAGTTTAAATGTGATAACAGTTTTTACCACCAATATCATCAATCTTTCACGATAATTCCAAAATATAATTTATCTGCTTTTTATATCTTGGTGGAAATCTTTCAAATCATAAAAGCAGATAGATGGTTTGTGATCAATGCCAACAAGGACAGAAGAACCTTGAAGTAAATGTATAAAATATTTGATCGACATTTAGATTTTCAGAAGTTGTACAATAAGAGCAGAGTACTACTTTCTAGCTGAAGTTTATCTGAATGAAACACTTTTGTTACAGTAATAAAGCACCAATAGTTTGGGAATTATAATGTCTTAGTATGTTTTCAAGAACCTTATTAGGTTTGTCAAAAGCTTTCAAGTAATTAAAGAACTCTTTGGCTTCGAACAAAATCCAGAAAAAGGAACAAGGATTACGGAATGAAGCGATGAGAGAAATTCACGGTTCTCAAGTAAATACGCAATGGTGCGATTGTTATATGTTGACACATTAGACTCGTGACTTATCTTTTTCACCTTTTCTTCCTCGAAAGACTTATCAAAGATTATCATTCCTATTTTGAAACCATCATTTCTCCTTTAATTTGATAAATATTACATTCAGAATATGGATTAAGAATGTATTAGTAAATAATTCAGATGCCAAAATTAATATTCCCACAGGACTCACACAGATTGATTCATGAAATTCTCAGTCTTTCATAATAATCAAAATATATAAATAAAATAAAAATCAAAAACAAGTTAAGTGAATAAATATCTACTTTACTAATTACTTTTATTTTTTGATTTATTTAAACAAATTAATTAAAAGAAATACAAAATATAAAAAGTGAAAAATAAAGGCACAACGAAAATCAATTATTGATTCACAAAAGCATTCTTTTAATTAAAATAAAAATAATAAATATAAATTTAATTACCATGATTTCCTTATTATAGACTCATCTTTTGTTAAAAGTCCGGCCCATTAACTTGGCCTAATATAAATTATTCATTTAAAATGTTAAAATTAAAAATTTTAAAAACAATGTTTGGAATGTTGAAAATGGTGGCCGATTATTTTGAAAACCCCCTGAAAGAATTCATGCAAAATTGAGTTTATAATAGTGGAAACACGATAATTAGATTTTAAATATTTCAAATATTAATTAAATAATAAAATATCAAAACATAAAGAGCCGATATCATAAATTTTATAATTTATTAAATTTCATTAAAAATTATTAAGTGATTTGATTCATTGTTCTAAATTGCTCCAAATGAATGGAAGTCGGCGCATATAACATTTCTAAATTCATTCTATTATAAGCTGGAAAATGTATTCACTGCCCGATGCATACAAATATACTTATTAATGGTGAACCATTACATTCACGAGATTAATACATTCGGATATATTCGCATCAATAACAATTGTAAACAAAATTACATCAAATATTAAGTTATATTGTTAAGTATTATAAAACCACAAAAATATCATGAGTGTGACATCACATACAGATTTTCTGCTTATAGCAGATTTAATTTGAAAATGGTGTAATATGTTATCCACTTAATTGGCCTTTTTAGTAACTGAATATATTTCAAATATTTAGTATGTAATAATATTTTACAAATTAATTCATTTTCGGGCGACGCTCTGATATGGGTCACCCGATTTCGATTATGGTTATCTCGTCAGGATTACGAAAATACTAATATCCTTTCAATCTATTGGGGATTAATTAGTAGATACTATCCTCCTAAATAAACGGCAATTTAATTTTGTTTGTATGTATATAAACATAGTTGTAATTTGGTTATGTTGTTAGTATTATAATAGTTTCATTTTAATTTAATTTTAATTAAATATTTTTTTGAAAATCAGGTGACCCATATCAGAGCGTCGCCCATTTTCGTTAATATATTAATTTTTAAACAAGTAAATAATAAGATAAGCTTTTTGCAGAAAAAACTTATCTTATAATTGATTTATATAAAATTTAATTCAGTACAGGAAACCATCATTTTATAGGGAATTTTTAGCCTTACCACGTATCTAAATTACTCATTTTCAAAACTCTAAAAATNAAGTAGAAAAAATTCTTATTATAAAATAATTACTGCTTTTTAAAAAAAAAATTTGGACCCAAAATTTTAATCAACGGCTTTGAATTGAATTCTATATTTTTTTCTCTAGTTGGCTTTGCGTTATTAAATAACGCAATTAATTATTAAATTTAGTTTATTTTGGCACTTTGATAAAAACCTATTTGCCAAAATAACGGTTATTTTGTACATACGTATATGGTTGTGTTATAATTCTTGTATATTCTTACATCAGTTTTTAGTTTTGTTTTAACTTGTGCAGTTCAATAAAATTTGTGTTTAATTTTAAATAAAATTTATTTTTTGCTGAATTAAAATGGTACCAAAAAACCAAAACTACAAGATATTCGTAGCTTTGTACTCTCTTGGACTGCTGATTACGGTTTTGTTAAACATGGAGATAAAAGTCGGTGCGGTCTGTGCTCTGAAATTATTGTATGTCGAACGTCTTCTATTAAGCGACATTTTGAAACCAACCATAAAGAAATTGCCGAAAAAAATATTGAAGAAAGAAAAGAACTAATTTCTCAACGATTAAAGATAGCTGAAAATCAATCGAATTCATTATCAAAATTTGTAAAAACCAACAGCAATGTTACAGAAGCTAGTTTTGAAATTTCTTATTTGATTGCTAAGCAATCAAAACCATTTTCTGATGGAGAGTTTGTAAAAACGGTTATGTTAAAAGCGGCCGAAAGTTTGTTTCAAGATTTTAATAATAAAGAAAAGATTATTCAAAGAATTCGAGAAGTCCAGCTAAGCCGAAATTCAGTTAAAGATAGAATTTTAAAAATAAGTGCGAATATTTCTGATCAACTTTACAACGATGTTAATAGCTGTGACTACATTTCAATTTGCCTCGATGAATCAACAGATATTAAGTCATCTGCCCGATTAGCAATCATTGCACGTTATCCGAAAGATAATGAAATGCACGAAGAACTTTTAAAATTAGCAAATATCCCAGAAAGAACAAGAGGTAGTGATATTTGTGAAGTTGTATTCAATGAATTAAACAAACTTAAAATAAATATTAAAAAAATCATTTCTGTAACGACAGATGGAGCTCCTAATATGACTGGACCAGAGATAGGTTTTGTTAATTTATTTCAAAACCTAGTTGGTCATCCAATAATAGGCTTTCATTGCATTATTCATCAGCAAGTTCTTTGTGCAAAATTCGGAACTAGCGATTTCAAAGAAATATCAGAACAAGTTAATAAAATCATAAATTTTGTAGTTGCACGCGACATGCATAAAAGACAATTTAAAAATCTTTTAAATGATATGGATTGCGAATACGATACTCTCTTAATGTGCAATAGTGTACGTTGGCTAAGTCGAGCGACATCCTTAGAACGATTTGTGAATTGCTTGGAAGAAATTCGACTTTTTTTACACGAATTCGACAGGGATCGTTTTAAAGAATTATATGATACAGAATGGTTAACAAAATTAATGTTTTTTACCGACGTAACATTACATTTAAACGTTCTTAATAAAAAATTGCAAGGACGAGGAAAAACAATTGAAGTTATGTTTGGATTGATAAAGGGGTTTGAAATTAAATTAGATATTTTTGCTAGAGATATCGCATCTGGAAAACATAATAATTTTCCGAAACTTAAAAGTTTTTTAAATGAATCTACAATTTTCAAAAAAACTAATTGGAATTTTAATTACGAATTTTCTAAAGTTCTTGAAACTATAAAAGAACAATTTTGTAAATTGTAAATTATCCGGACTTATTCGATATACAGGATTTCGATAACAACCTTATTAATTGGATGAAATTAGAAAATTAGAAATGCAGACAGTAGATTTGCAATCTAATCCTATTTGGACACAAAAATTTGTGAATATGCGAAAAAATATAGAAGAATTGGAATATCATCGATTGTCACAGGATGGAGAGTCGGAATGCCGCATTGAAAACTTGATATTGGAAGTGTGGAATAGTATGCCAGAAGCATTTGCTTCTGTAAAAAAATTAGCAATCGCAATGTTAACCATTTTCGCATCCACTTATTACTGTGAGAGTCTTTTTTCTGTACTTAATCATGTACTATCAAAGACAAGAAACAGATTAACAGAAGAAGACTCAGCAGCTTGTATTACCTTACAATCGACAACATACCATCCTGATATTAAAAACCTTGCAAGTAATATGAAGCAAAAAACTTCTAACAAAATTTAAGAATTTTTTATTAAATTTATTATTAAACTTTATAATTTTTTTTACTAGTTCTTTATATTGAATAAATATTATCACATGAACTCAAATATTGAAATTTATTTCTGTTTTCTTGTGAATAAAAAAATGAATAAAAAAATGAATAAAAAATGTATATATAGGTACATATAACAAATAAAAGTTACGAGGGCACGCGAAAAAAATTGAATTTAAATTTAGTTTATTTTGGCACTTTGATAAAAACCTATTTGCCATCCCTGGCATAGGCCATTCTGGCTGTTATTTCTAGGTATACTATGCTATTTTCAAATTTCTTTTTTTCACTTAAAGCCAAGCTTATATTTGACAGACGAGTGATTTACGTATGGACAGCTGTTTGTCGAAATGTCAATTGCGAAGGAGCCATCAAAATTAATGTCATTACCAATGATCAACAAGAAACTGAAACTAATGTATATAGGCAAATATTGAAATAAATCTGTAATAAGTGGATGAATAAAATTAATTATAATGAATAAAGAATGAGTTTAAATTTATCTCAGGTAACGCCGGGTTCGTAATTATAATTATACAAAGAAATAGTTCTAAATACCTAAATATTTAAACAAATAAATGTAACAACCTTTTTTTCAAATAATAACTTTTTTTTCCAATTTCACCACTGATTTCTTTTCCATTGTGTTTATTAAAAAGAGCTTGAAGACTATAAATCAGAAAATATATCAAAAACATCGATGTATTACTGATTTATAGTCTTCAAGCTCTTTTTAATAAACACAATGGAAAAGAAATCAGTGGTGAAATTGGAAAAAAAATTTAATTATTTAAATGTTTGGCGGATAATTGTTTAAATTAGCATTATCTGACAGCAATATCAGCACTTAGATTTTGTTGAATTTCTAGGGACTTTTATTAACCATTTTTTAAAGTTATCGTTGCTTTGATAATTTGCTAAAATTGTAACTAGGAACCTTAACACAATAATTGGAAAAAAGAAATATTTTAATAATTAATTTTGATTAGTTTCTCAGTGTTCTTGACAATTTTAGAGTATGGCAGATAATGGACAGCTAAATCTCTTAAAACATCCTCTCTCCATGAAACTTCTTCAATTCAAATGGTAAATTATTATTGAAATTTAAAAATTATATATTTATTATTATTGCTAAAATTTAGAGCGTTATTATAAATTGAAACTCTTCCAATGGATAAAAAATAGTATTGTAACTTGGCGTCACTTGGATTAGTGTTACTTAGTGCGGTAAACAGATGGTGTCACCCACTCCCCTCCCCTATAATCCAAACTTCCGCCATTCAGTCTTGAGCCTCGTCCGAGTTTTGCTGTACTAGACCATACAAAATCGCAGATAGTAATATTTTTAAAATAAGTCAAAGAGTTAACAAGGACATAAGAAAAACAAAAACAAATATATTGTAATAGCATGATGATTTTAGAATTCAAGAACTGTAACAAAGTTAGGTTATTGTTATTTTAACATTAAGCTTTATTTAAAATTTTTCTTTCCTGTTCTTCAAAGCTGGAAACCTGTTAATGCCTTTATCTAATTCAATATTTTTCACAATCTAACTTTCAACTAATAATAGAGTCAGATCACGAAGCCGTCACTGTCCGATTGTGTATTGCAAATAGTTCTTTATAAGTTTCATTTTTGAAAACTTCCTCACATAAAGCCACAGATACAGATAGTGAGAAATAAAAGGATAGTAATTTCGATAGAATAATTATTTTCATAAAAATTAGTATGTAAACAACGGCGCGCCCCCCAAAACATCGACTTCTAGATAATCAACAACAAAATAATCAACTTCTAATTCATCTATTGGCGAAAACATCTACTGTCTGAAACATCGAGTCCAAAACATCAACAACAAATACATCGATTGTCAATAAAATCTACTTTTAAAACTTCTAAAACGTCGAGTTTTAAAACATCTACAAATTAAAATTAAATTAATTGAGGTTAATTAAACTTTCATCTGATATTAAAATTTGTTGAATTAATTAAATTGATGAAAATATAACGAAAATGTTTCGCGGCACACTGGTTGGGAAGCTATGATATAAACATTTACATTTTGTCTGAGTTTATCCGACAAAGTATTTTGACCCCCGAGGAGTACAGGTCACATGGGGACTGGTCGTACTCAACACACACACACACCACGCCCGCACGATTCGTGTAAAAGTCTTTTTTTAGGAAGAAAAGTACACACGAACGGTACTTTAAGATACAACAGAGGAGTATTAAAATTTGTTGAATTAATTAAATTGATGAAAATATAACGAAAAGAGATGGTTTCAAAATTAAACAAATTAAAAAAAACTATTAAAATTAAAAAAAATGATGAGAGCATTTAATTAAAAAAGGTTTTTTAAACTCGATGTTTTAGGCGATTGATGTTCTTGCCTTTTATTACTAGATGTTATTGACAGTTGATGTTTTTGACAGTAGATGTTTTCGACAATAGATGTTTTAAGGCTAAAAGTAGATCTTTTCACACTCGATGTTTTAAAAATCGATGTACTAGAAGTCGATTTTATGAGGTGACCCGGTAAACAACGTCCTAAATTTCTTGAAACCACGTGACGTGACACGTTTGTAAATAACTTAAAATTGTACTCATATAATCACCATACACTCTGCATGGGAGCACCGTGTGCCTCCTCATGCATTTAAATATAATAGTTGTGAAACCCGACAAAACAGAAATCTGCTTGCTCTGTCAAATTTGCAATTTCCCATTTTTGTGTCGCATGGTATGAGCCGCACCCACACCATTTCTAGTGATATCACTGCTTTGAGGCCCCTAAAAAAAGAAACCATACAAAAAGATCGAGTGGTTATATTAATTTTACGGCAACTATTTACGATGGTGCAATAACTAGTACTATTTAAGTATTTTCCGACATCAATTGTAGAGTGTAAAAAAAAATAAAGATTATTAATTATTTAAGAATATTATTGCTTACATCAGCGGTTCTCAAATTCTTTGAAATTTTCTGCGAGGCGGTCCCTTTAAAAATTGTTAGATAGCTTGCGGACCCCTAATAATAAAAAATAAAAAAGGCATAGCAAATAAAACATAAATATTGAGAAAATATTACATCGTAAAAGTTAAATAACAATTTTAATGCGACGGATGCAGGCGTTTTTCCAGAACTAGAGCTTCTAGGTTTGGCTTTGTCTTGGCCAGTGCAACTCGCATATCATTTGTCGCGCATAATCTATTTCTTGCTTTTGTTTTAATTGTAAGTAGTGTAGAAAAAGCCGACTCACACTCATAGGTGGTTGCAAATGGAATGAGGACTTTTAGAGCCATCTTTGAAACATCAGGATAGGACAGTGCCATTTCAATCCAAAAGTCACTACAGCAAGTTCCACGGAAAACATGTTTTGCACCCTCATCGTTTATTAAATCAATAAATTGTTCCTGAACTAAATTGTCGTCCGAGGGCAGGTCACTAATGGATACTTCAAATGGGTTAGAGATAAACCGATGGTGTTTTTCAAATTCTCGCAGATCAGGAAAATAGTGAGACATTTCTTTGCTAAGAACGAATACATGCTGTTTCATCATTTCAAGAATATCGGCATCGACTTCAAGCTCATGTATTCAGCTGCGGAAATGGAGCAAAATTCTTATTCTCTAACTTTGTAATTCATAGTTCGAGCTTCATTTTGAAAGCCGTCAATTTTTCATGACAAGTAGCACTGTGATTATCTTTTCCTTGCAGCGCCAGATTGATATAATTCACGGATTCAAATATGTCTACC